>JANHGB010011432.1:11730-33114 GCA_026283785.1 Coracopsis vasa | reverse complement strand
GATTGGCATCGCGTTTGCTACATTGCCGTCTTGGAATACCAGACTGGGTTTTGCTGAAACATATTTTGTCTATGTATTCTGGTAACTATGGAAAATGTTGATAGTTCATAAACAAGAAATCCTGAATCCTGAAAATAGTGGCTGAAAATATAAACATTTAAAATTAGGTACAATCTAGTTGAAATGGCCAGGGAAGTCATTACTCAGACCTCCACTCAGGAAAGGTCAGCATGGGTGACTGATGGCCTGAATGAGTTGTCAAGATTCCCTAAATTACTACATGTTTCTTAGTCATTGAGTGTCGCTGAGAGCATTAGACTGCCATAAATCTAGGGCAGCAGGGAATCTAGCCCTCTCAGTCTAGATAATTTCACAATTTCCTGTTGTCTTCTTCACCCTTAGAAATTTCTTGGCAAAAGCATGTACCTAGTGCACGCTGATTGTTCACATTTTTTTTTACAGTTATTCGTCATTGTCAGGTTTTCCTGCTGTCTTTGCTTTACAGATCCAGCCTAATTCAAGTATTTAGGATCTGACTCATCAGCTTTGATTTATTTGCCCTTTTTTTGCACAGTTGTAGAGCATAGTTGCCACTTCAAGTAATTTACTTTGGCAGTATGACTCCTGAATTTCACTGGTGTAAATCAGATGTTTTGCTTCTGGGCCATAAAAACACATAAAAAAATCTGCAGTCAGCTGTGTTTCTATGTGCTTTTCTCCATGAACCGACTGCAGAGACCCAGAGCTCTAGCGGGGTTTTATATGCAGGAATTCACCACAGCACTCTGAATGCATCCCACAGTTGATATCATTAACTCAGTACTTAGGAGCACAGAAACTATAGCTTTTAAAAACAACACACAGAACTTGATCTTTGGTTTGTTTCACTGTCCTAGTGGCCTATCATTTTGTAACTAGTTCTGATATCATTTACATTTTTATTTAAATAGAGAGTATCAAAATTCCTTGAGGAAAAAAATCAGAAATATAAATATAAAAATAATTGGTGTTTCTATTTTTGTTCTATTTTTAAATATTTTGTGATATTCATCTACATTGATTTTATTGCCTCATTCTCTCTTAAGTTCTGGGGCTTTTCCATCACTAGCGCATGTGCATGAGCCTATTTCAAACAGTCTTACAATGCAAATTCACTTTTCAGTTTAGAAAGTATTTTCTGTCTTGTTTTTGTCACAATCCCAAAGTCAACAACAAAGGGAGGTGGTTATCTGGAATACAGATTTTAGGGTATTTTGAGCCATATTCCTGGTGAGAGCCAAAAAGTCATGAAGAGTCTGGTGGAAGAGTGTTTGTTCTGTCCCACTTACGTCACTTTCCTTTCCAAGCAAGAGGCAAGATATGACAGGTTGTACTGCTTGATTCATTACCAGGTTGAATTAGCTCAAAAACCACCTTACTACTGTGTGCCCTTGAGTGTGAAAAGTTCACCTCCTTTACTCACTGTAAGCTCTTATTCAGATTTAAGATAATTAAATATCATCTGTAGTTATTTACTGTGTAATGTAGAAAATGACAAAACTGTATGCTATGCCGGAGTGCAGAATATATTGTAATAGAAAGGTTTACTGACAAACAAAATTGGAGTTAAATTCAGTAGTGCAGGAGGTCCCTTTTGTCTGATCTTAAAGTTCCCATAATTCCTAGTTACAAGAAGTAACAATAACATTAATTTTAAAGTCCTTTTCTACACCTGGTACAATTAGTCTTCTTTGATGTTGTGTACAAGGCAGTTGTCCAAGCCTAGCTGCTCATTTATATTTGTAATGAAAATGTCAAATTCGAAGTATCATCTGTATATGGGATCCTCTTGGGCCATCTCAGTTAAGCAACAGAGCCATTTCAGGCCACGTATTTTGGTGATAGTTTGATCATATTTGACCTTCATGCTAACCACAGTTAGACCAGTGTGACTACCTGCATTTGTTCCCTGAGCTTTCTTTGCTTTACAGTAATGCCTCCCAGAGTGCTTTGCAGCTATCACTGCTACTGCCTTTCATTCCCCACTAGTGAGGACGTAGCTGGGGTGAGGAAAAGGAAATTTGCATCACAAACAAATGATGCTGAATCATTGCTTCTCTGTCCAATAGTTTATTCCATAACTCACCTCAAAATGCAGCCAAACCACTAACTGGTAGGGTTTGATAGCTAAAAGTGGACTTCTCATGGCTTTTTGTAATAAAATGTAGAGGAAATTATTCCTAGCTCTTGTATAGAGAGAGGCAGAGGTAATTTTTTCAGGAGTGTCCCTCAACATTGCTTCAACCAAAGTCATTAAGAGTTTTTTGTCCTTCTTTGAATTACTCTGCTTTTCTGCACCTAAAGAGGCATGACTGGAAGATTGCTGTTCTGCAGTAGTGTGTTCGGATTTTGTTTGTCAAAAGTATTGATTTGTACCAGGAGCTTTCACAAGCGTGTATCTGACAGAGACAAAAGAGTTTTTCTGTGCCCTTAAGGTGGTGTGAAACTGTACTAGTTACCAGGAGCTGTCAGTACTGAACCTTTTAAAAAGTGCTTGTTTTGTGCAAATCACAGAGGTAATGACACAGAAGCACTGGTTCTAATTTGAGCACCTGTTGGCCTCTGCACGTTTTCTCTACTATGTTAAATCAAGGGCAAGCTCAATGTAAATTAATACCATAGCAAGCCATCACAACTGTTCTCAGTAATAAGAGCATGGTGCACTTGGTTCCAGCTGACAGGTGAGCAGGGTGTGCTTCCCTCTCACTTTGCTTTGCCTTGGGAAGGATGGATTCCAGTATTCGCACTCATGGTGGCTAGCACAAAGTAGGAGCTGCTCCTTACTCATGGGACCTTTCTGCACTGCTGAACCACTGAATTACACTCTGACTGTACAAGGCTCTGCTTTCAGGTGGGCATTGTCTTGCTTCTTACTCAGTTCAAAAAATTTCCATCCTCATTTTTGCTTCTGCATCCTGAGTTATGATAGAAGTCAGGTCTGAACCCATAATGCAATCCATTTTTAATCTGAACATAAAAACGCAAATACAGCTTTTTAATGTGATGAGAAATCTCCCACTTGCATGGGAGAATATACCCTTTCGAAAATAGAAGAGTCTAATAAGTTATATCTTGCTCTCTGAGTTTCTTATTTCATTTGCCTTTCAATGATTTGGAGGCTTTATACTGGTTGAAGATGTGGACATAGATAAGCTCATCTGGGCACACAATAAAATCCCTGGGATTTAGGGGTTTTCAACTTTCAGTTATAAAGATAATTTCAGTTTCTCACCTTGAAGTCTGAACACATTCATTGTGTTTCCTCAGTAGCCAGAAGGACTGACAAGATGCCAGAGAGGTGTGGGCTCTTTTCCAATGGAGTGTTAGCTATGGATACCTGAATTAGTGCTTCAAAATGATCATCTTTGTGCAGTCTTTTGCTTGAGATAGGATTTTTATTTAAAGAAATGAAAACTGTCATTAATAATAAAATATTATTAATTTGTAATGTTGTATGAAATAATTTGAAGGTTGGCAGCTGAGCATTTTTTAGCATTCTCTCTTACAAATTTCTGGAGAATTTGAAGTTAGATCCTCAGTTACCTGAAATCAAGGCAGCTTTAGTGTTTTATTAAAAATGAGTTTTGCTGCTCTTGCAAGGAGAAATTTCTGTTGCTTTTCTTTCAAATTTCCTTAAATATTGGCTAGAGCAACAAGAAGTCTCTAGCCTTGTGTGGCAGGCCAAATCTTCTCAATACACAAAATAATGCGCTTATGGTCACAGCTGATTCTGATGTTGTTATCATTACTCCGAGACAGGCCAGTTGTCCTGATGAAATGGCATGATGCCCTGAGAAAAAACTGGGATAAGCAGAAAACCTACATAAAATACTAAGAAAGCAATGTTTTCCTAGCGAAAGTCCTGAGGCATACAAACAGTGCAGTGACTTTGTGTGAGCTCACCAAACAAACATCAGTGTTACTGTGAAATGACAGGATCTCATCAGCAGGAGCCTGGAAAGACCCAGTAGCTTTTTGTCAACACGTTTCTTGCTCTTTTTTCGGTAAATGGGCTCCTGAGCTTGAGCATGTTGAAATGGGAAATTCCCTGGATTACAGAGACAAAAGCTGTTTTATTATTCTGTAAGTGTTGGTTTAAGCAGGGCAGATGGGATTTGCAAAATCAAAAGATTGCTGAGCAGCTTCTGCCAGCTTGTCTTTTGTCATCACTGAGTGATCTGTGGAATCACTCCTGGCACTTCAGGAGAGCTGAATCAGTGCTGTGGAGTCTGCTACTTAGCTCAGAGGTCAGAGCAGGGCACCGAGAGTTAGGAGCCCTGTAACTCTTTCAAGGAGAGTCACTTTAACTACCCTCCATTCATCTTTAATCCCTGGTCTGAAATGCAGCTTAATATTGTTATTAGTATTTATGAAACACGTGTGGATCATGGGTGCAAATTCCTCTATACATGCACATTTTTACCATTCACTGTACTCTGGTTTCCATAAGACGTGTAAAGCCATCTCTTTGGCCACCATTTTTGCGACCTCCTGTCATTGAAACCTGTTTCATGGAGTTGTGTGCACTGCCTGTACTCATTTTCCCTCCTTTCTGGAGTTATTTGGCAACGGAAGCAGATAGGAGCTGTGCTTCTGCCCAACTGGATCAAAAGGCCAGGCTCACTGCCTGTGGTACTAATTTTGTATTGCCCACTTTCAGAGTGGTCTCCAGGAATTAAATTCTCCCTCTCCTACACACAGCCAAGTGTTGGCATCCGCATTTTGTAGGTCAGAGGTTGGTGTGTTGTCCAAAATTAGAGCCTTTCCAACTTTTGGGACAGATACAGGGTGAGGGCTTGGGCATTTACGGCACCACAAACCAACCTTTGCCCATCCCCACAGAGTCTCAGTACAAGTCAGCCTTGCTAGAGCCCTCACAGCAGAAATTCTTCTCTTTTTTTTTCATTTTTGCTTTGTGGTGAGTAGGGTACAAATCATCTCAGCAGGAGATTCTGTTCTCTGGGGCAGGTGAGATCCAACTTCACTGTTATCCACAGGTATTCATAGGAACTGGTGAAAGGAGATGCCTATTGACACTACCCTTTAGTAGAGAAAACAATATGAATCCATACATTGGTCCATGGAATTAATGTCTTTATTTGAATATTTATATTTGAATGAGAGTGGGCCTGGAGAACTATAGTTTTTATAAATTAGAAGTTTTCCATATTTGGGTGAGAAAAAGAGAAAGTAAAGAGATTGAATCGAAATTTAAAGATCAAGTGTATCTAAATTTCAAAATCCTACAGAGCATGACTGATGTTATCAGTTTTCTCCTACTTTGGGTAATTCTGCTGGTTTCTCATGGAACAAGTCACATCAGCAAAGCTAAGCATGGTCTGAAGGGCTGGAGGCCACCTCTTGGATTATCTCTGCTCTGTGCAGCAATGATTCCCACCAGGAAGGTAGTTTCAGGGTCTGTGACATATTTTGAGGACATTGAGGGCTGCTTGGCAGGTGATTTGCTTTCAGATGGCAACTCGCTGCTGACTTGGCAGGGGTTTGAGAATTGTGCACGTAAAGTTGCATGTTGGAAGAATACCCTTTATAGATAGGGAATCAGAGCTACTTATTCCAATGTGTTTTGTGAAATGCTGATATTCTCCCAAAAATGTTATTGCCCAGAAAGAAGGTGCCGTTCGAGTGAACTTGTTAAGAAACCCAAACATGATTCCATAATCTTTATTTATGCTGTTTATACATAATATTTTGAAATTGTATGTAATGATCTGCTTTGTAAGGTGCTGCATGTATCATTGTGTATATAGAAAACCTCAATAAAAACATTTAAAACATTTGGGTTTACAGTCTGCATGGAAGATTGCAAGTTATTTAATTATTTGTCTCTGTCCAGTAATACTAGTTTTAAAGTCTATGGAACTATTGAACCTTCAAAAGAATATTCTTCAATGGAAGCAGGTTTTTCAGGAAAGGACCATTTTATTATCCAGTGATCAGCCTTTGAACTTCTTTTTTAATTCTGTTACTTGCCACCGTCCTGTAGAGGATGCACGTCTGAAACCACACAGCCAAGGCTTTATTTCTATTTCATCTTCAACTAGTCCTATAGCTTCTATTTGCATCACTTAAATTTACAGTATAATGTGATATAAACCATCTTTTTCTTAGCTGTGGTATCCCAGGTACTTAACAGCACACACCTCCAGAGGGTCTGTTGCTCTGAAGCCACAACCTTGCACGGTTGGGGGTTTTGTGACTGAATTTGGGGGTTCAGGATCAAGCCTTAACTGCTGTAACTTTACTGGTGACCTGGCATTCAAAAGAATGGCTCATATCTCTAAGTAGAAACATTTTGCAACTTCTGCAGATTATGCAAATCCAGCTTTTCCTTCTCTCCTGATGAGTCAACAAACCTTTTCCTGGCAGTCAAACAACTGAAAAGATGTTTCTTACAGTGTAAGAAGATAAAGGTCCATGTCTATGGTATTTGCTACATAGTGAGTTAAAGGCAGAGAGAGGGTGGTCAGCACATCCTTAACCTCTGCTTTCCCATGACTGACTTTACCCCAATCATTTCGTACTTTATTCTTTCAGTTGTTAGTACAGATTAAGTATTAAGAATAATGTACAATTTTGATGCTGTGGTATTAAACTGAAGAGATTGAGATGAGACAGAAATAATGAAGAATCAGGGCACCCCACCAAGTCTGAGGGGGCAGATTTAGGTTGCACCTTTAGGCACTATAAAAGCATGTAGGCCAAGGTAGTTCTATGTAATTAACTACAAACTCTATGCTGCAACAACCAGCCGAAACTGCTCATTATCTGTCACCTGCTTTTGATCTCCTGAGATCTCTTTAAGACACTTGTCTGAAGCTGTATAGAAAGAAGAAAATTTAACTTCAAGGCTTGACTACCAGAGGACTCTGAAAGAGAGATAAGTTCCCTTTCGTAATAATTTGATTGTTGTCCTTTTCTGACCAGAACTTTGCTCTTTTGTGATACTTCCAACTTTTGCTTGCAAATTATCAGGTGTAGGAAACCAGGATGAAATTGGATAATTGAGTTTGGGAATGCATTTAAAGGAGAAGAAAACACCTCCCGTGTCAACATAAATTTTTCAGAAATTGCCCCAGTGCTCCAGATTTTTTGATTAATTCACAGAACTTGGCACCTCTGCCTGTAGGTATTGGCTGGCTGCTGGGGAGAAAACCATGCAACAGCAGGAATCATCTGAATCTTTTCTCCCTTTGCTGTAGTGGAGACATTTGCTCCATGATTTCTTTTGGTCAAATAGCGATTTTGTCTGGATTTTTTGTGTACGGGACAGTTTATAAAGAAACCAATTTGTCCACAATCTTCAGTGAACAGAAACTTAGCTGCATACACAAGGCATTACTTTGGGTCTTTCCTCTTCTTTCTATACTCTTTGGAACAGAAAATTTGCCAGGGCAAAGTGTTAAAGGAGTCATGTTTAGTTTTGCTACAATTTGTATGTATGTTGTTGGCAGTGCAGTAAACCCCCTTTTTGACACAGTTTTGGCTAATTTTTCTTATTGCTGGCTCACTGGTGATAAGCTAGCTGATTAATGTGTTGTTTAATTTCCTTTGTCTTTATGTTCTTAAAAATTTTTGCAACAATGTGTAAAACCCCAGGCACAATAGCTGATTTTCCAAATCATGGCAAAAATTTGTTCTAAGGTTTTTTTCAAAGATAACACCGAGACCTTTCTGTAAAATTTATATTCCTCAACACATTCTGTGGGCAGATTAATACATTTATTCAGTCTGTAATATTCTTTCAATAAGAAAATGTTTCTGTTTTATAAGGAGAATTTAACCTGTTGGCCACAACATCAACCCAAAGACGAAATGGGTCTTCCTTTTGCTGTTTTATTTAGTTTACTGTATGCATCAGGGATTTGAAATGCTCTGGCTAAAATACTGCAGTGTCTGACCACAGTGGTACTTTGCTTCGGATTTCTGAATCAAAAACTGACATCCTCTTAAATTGGTTTGCTCATTGCAACCAGTGAGTAAACTGTGCTCCTTGTTGGTCAGCCTTCCCCATTTCTGTTTCAGTGGGAATCTTCTCCTTAAGAGTCCTCTTTTCCTGCAGAGGGACTCCTTAATTTGGGAGGCCAGGAGCTGCTCTGCTGGAGGTGGTAGATGCATTCAAGGCAATAGTTTCTTATGAGAATCTCAGCTGCCTTTAGACTCAGGAAACTTGGAAAAGCTGGGGGTCGAACAGAGGTGAGAAAACTGGCTTTGGGTGTGCTGAATGCCCTGCTCATCAGCTCATCACTGATATCAGTTAATTGCTGCCACCCCCCACCCCTGACTCTGTGGCTGAATGATATTTGGTGTCTTAGTGATACTTTGGGGTAGATTTGCAGCATGCAGACACCCTCTGCTTCACCTGCAGGTAGAAGAAATTTGGCAAATAACTCTGGTTTCCCCAAGGACTTGATTTTTGTATTTCTTTCTGCTTCTAGGTGTCACTCCGTTTCTCCACCGCCTCTTTTGTCCCCGCGAAAAAGCCCAGCCTACCCCCTCAGCGACAGCGAGGACTCCTGCCGCTCTACTCGGCTCACCAAGGTCTCCAACTCCAGACTGAGCCTCAAGGACTGGAGCAGCCATACACCTACACTGCGAAGCACCTCCACAAGCCCATCGGACACCGACTCCCCGAGCCACCCTCTAAAAGCCAACAGTGTGGGTGCTTTGGATAAAAGGTTGTCTGTGTTCAAGGCTGAGGACCAAAAGGAAAGTCCAAAGGAGGCTCAAGATGGGGAAACAATAGGGAGCCATCCACTCACCCGGAGCACCCTGTCCTTGGGCACTGCCACCAACTTGAGGAACCTCTCCCTCAGCCGGGCAAGCGTACGCTCCCAGGCACTGGACATCAGGCAGAAGATC
The DNA here is from genome assembly GCA_026283785.1 of Coracopsis vasa. Classification (NCBI taxonomy): domain Eukaryota; kingdom Metazoa; phylum Chordata; class Aves; order Psittaciformes; family Psittacidae; genus Coracopsis; species Coracopsis vasa. Next base: position 24,195 of record JANHGB010011432.1, on the reverse strand, counting down.
ACAGAATGGGAGTGCCGCCGGGAGCTGTCCCCCAGGATGAGCACATGTGTGGACAAGAGGGATGCTGGGGAGAGGTCGGGCAGTGACAGCTGCCCCAGCGTGCTGACCTCTCCCTGCAGCGAGAAGACGTTTGATTTCAAAGGGCTCAGAAGAATGAGCCGAACATTTTCCGAGTGTTCTTACCCAGAAACAGAGGAGGAGGAACTGCTGGACAGAGATTCCTGTCATCGGTTTGAAAAGAGATCAGGCAGGAGCGAGACTCCTGCTGCTGCTTTCCTCAAGGGCCATGTGAGGAAAGAGTCCTCTGCTGTGCTCAACAGAATACAGAAGATCGAACAGGCGCTGAAAGAGCAGCCCGGCAGAGGCCTCCCCCAGTTACCAAGTAGCTGTTACAGCGTTGATAAAGGGAGGAAGAAATCTGTGACTCTGAGTACTGTGGAGGGACTGAGTGAAGCAGCAAGTGATAGCAAAGGAGGGAGTGTTATCTTGGGGAGTGAACCGGAGACACCCACTGAGACTGAGAAAAGCAGTAAGATAAAACAGGGGACTACTGCAAACTCAGCTGGCCCTAAACTGCTCCTCGAAAGCCCAGCTAACAGCGCAGTGAATCCTGTCCCCAAGCCCAAACGCACCTTTGAATATGAAGCAGACAAAAACCATAAAAGTAAACCAAGCAATGGCCTACCTCCATCTCCTACATCTGCTGCTCCTCCTCCCCTCCCGTCCACCCCAGCACCCCCCGTGACCAGAAGGCAGAAGAAAGAGTCGCGCTTTCACAGAAAATCCCAGAATAGGTAAAATTCAACTAAATGTGCTCAATCTTCAAATAAATAAATGTGCTGTGCTTTTTTTGGTAACAGTATTTTACATTCTCCTTTTAATGCAATGTTTTTGAGAAATGCTAGTGGTTGCGTGCAAGACAATTATTCTTTCTACCAGACTGCACCGATGGGATGCGCTGGTACAATACCTTTGCATGGCCACAGTTCTGGAGTTTTCCAACTTTCATTCCTCAATCCCTGAAAAAGGCACTAGAATATTTGTGCTAAAGGTATCTAGTTCATCTTGGCACAAATGCTTTTACTTGTGGTTTTTAATGGAGCATAATTCCACCATCTTCTTGTAGTGGGACCATAGCTGGTCTGTTGTAGTCCTGTGTTCCTGCTCACTGCAAAACGTACCTTCAGAGGCTTTGTGTTTCCAAAGCTTGTTACTACAGCAGTTGTGTCAGTTTTATACAGTATTGGTGATTTTACTTTATTCAGTGCTTAGAAGTGTTGTCCTAAGTTACTATCAATAGCTGTAGAGGATTAATGCTGAGAAAACCATGTTTTAGCATAGAAAGGGCTTTGTGTCTTTCCTAAGTTAATGATGAGCAGAGGATATGGCTACATTTCCCAGGAGTCTTGGAGCTTGGCTTCTTTTAATTAGATGATTTCTCTTGAGTTTTGGAAATGGTAAAGCTCATTCTGCTCACTGCTTAGAAAATTGTAGGTTTCTTTGTTGATAAGCATTCAAAGTATGGCATTTTTGACAAGTTCACCTGTCTGTGCATGTGTATGAGATACACAGACTCTTGGTATTTAGTGATGGGCTTTGCAAGTAACTGTTAAACAGCATCTCAGGACCACATTATCAGTTCAGCACCTGGTGCTTGATGTTGGCTCAATCAATTAAAAGTTTATGTCAGCACAACCTGACCTGAAGTATGCTGAGTCCGAAAATGGGGAAGAGAAGCCTTCAGAGTCTGCTCTACTTTCAAGAGATACCTGCTTCTGAAATGGATCAGACAGTTCTGCTGATGTGTGTTGTTTCTCTGGGAAAGGGAGGGAGTGTGGAAAGCCAGGCTGTGATTAGCAGTGCTTATCTTTTGAGTTCTGGCAATAATCTCAGTTAGAGGAAGTAAACCTAGCTTTTAACAAGAATTTTTGTAACAAAGCTGACCTAATTTTTTTCAGCACAGCATTTCCAATGCATTGAAGATGTTGGTTTTTAAATGTTCTGCTATAAATGATAGCCTTTATTAGAAAATTAAGGGGCAAGAAGTAAACTGGTCTGTATAGTGGGCGGCAGAGAAGAATGAATAACAGGAGATAATTCTTGCAGAGAATCACCTGTGGCTAAGTGATCCAAGTCAGTCTCCGAGTACGTGCTCACACTGAGTTTGAGACCGCACAAGTTCATCTCAGAACCACAGTGTTTTGTTACAATGAGTTCGTGACCTGAAGTTTTGAATCTTCTTTCAAGAAGAGGCACAATTCATGCTTGCCCCTGCTGCTCTGCAAGTTCAGTCTCCTGTCATAGCAGAGTTAGACAGCAGCACTGTTCAGCAAAGGAGCCTTGCTTCTGGGTGGGGCTAGTAAGTACAAACCTAAGAGAAAAGCAGTATTTATCAATTAAAGTTGTGATTAGTGGAGGGTAATTTGAAGGATTTGCAGTGTTCTCATATGTACCTGATGATTCTTGCAAATCAGTTTGATATTGTACAGGGTAGGTTTCCATTTGTTTGTAACAGCTTTACCCTACTGTAGTTCAGTGATTTCTCTGGACTTACCTTTGATTAATGTTGATCTAAATAAGCTTAAGTCAGTCTCCCAAAATCACAGGTTTGCTGGCTGACTTCAAGGCGGGGTGGAAATCCTTTATAAAATATTACCTTTGTTGTGTTTGCTACTGCCCTTTCTTTCGTTACAGTAAGGAGAATTCCATCATTTCAAAAGAGCATGAGACCATACAAGTCATCTAAGAATGACAATATTTAGTATTAGTTATTGAAATCTCAGTCTCTAAACTGTTCTCTTTTTGAAAACAGATGTTGTATTTTTTTTTGAGAGCTGTTCTCTGTTTGAAACATTATGTCTACAGCCTGTAGCTGTGTTTTTCAGCTTGAACAAATGTGGTTTGCACTCACTAGAATGTCATGAGAATCAACTGTGGATATTTGTTCTTCTAACACTTTGGTTGAAAACACTGGGTTTTGTTTTGTTGGCTAATTCAACAATATAGTAAAATGGAGGAAGTCTCTCATATTTGCCTGCTAGCATAGAACCAGTGTATTCAGAGTAGCTGGTGCCCACAGTAGCTTTTACACCTCAGATTGATGTGAGCTGGGCATTCCCTAGCAGTTGGAGATCCTCTGATGCAGACAGAACGCAGGAGTGTCATGGGATAGCCTGGGGACACATGGGCCACAGCTGAGTGCTGATCCACAAAACTATTCCCATGTTCCTATTCAGTGTCACTACATCATAGCATTGCCTTGAAATCTATAAGAGCTAGGTATTTAACTACTTTAGAAGGTCTCATTTCATACATGGGTATGTATTCAGTGCCTGAGCATCCTTTATAACTGTGAGTATGTCTGGAGGAGTGAATATCTGGATCTGAAATGCACAATTTGTTTCTGCCATGATCCTGATGTGCATAACATGGACCTGGATATTCTTAAATTACGGAAAGGAGAGAGAGGGGGCTCCTAAGCCTGCCCCAGACCCATAAATCTGCTCCAGCTGACAAACAGGAAAGGCTCTTGTCAAATGCAGTGTCTGTATAATAGTCACTGTATTGCCTATAGGGATACTCTTGAACCAATTCACAGGCTGAAGTTGGTCTCATGAGACTCTGCCACTGCCATGTGGATGTTCTGTCAACATATGTTTCACTGTAGCTGGGAAGAAGAGGAAAGGGGGTTTTACTGCAGGATGGTTTGCTGTTAATCTAGTCTGAGTATCAATGGGTGAAGTGTGAGCATCAGCACAGCCTCTGCAAGCCTTACAGCATCCCGGGGTTTACACCCTGACCTAAGCCCATTTTTCCTACCACTTCATCCTCAGCATTAAGTCAATAAAATGAATGCTAGCCCCTGTATAGCTGGCATGCAAACCATGCACCTCCCAGCTTCAAGTGTAGACATTGCCTCAGAACAAGTAAGTTAGAGAACGTGGAGGGCTTGGCCTCCTCCTCCCCTAGAGCTGATCAGCAGCACTGGGGCAGGTGTGGATGAGAGGTGGCGAATCCCTCCTCCTTCAAATACCCAGGTAGGAGAAAAGTTGTTTGGGTTCATCTGACCCAGCTGCCCCTCACTCCCCTGCCAGAAAGCCCAAATTTTCAGGCCCCCAACCATCAAGCCCGGGCTGCTTGTCCATCCCAGAGAGACTTAATTCCCTCTGTCCTTTGTTATTTGCTGCCAGAGCTTGACACAGGCTGTGTAAGGAAATGGGTGACTTTCACATGGATTAGCCTTTGGCATTTGCAGACTGACCTTTATGTGGGAACATCTCTAAGGATCAAGATGTGAGTGTTTTCAGACTAAGGGCTACATCTCCCAGAGCAACCAGTGGAGGAATGTTTTCCAGAAAAACATCTTCCTTGAGGAGAGAGGGCCACATGTTTCTGGGGGCCCTGGCAAGAGCAAGGCAATTTCTAATCTCTGCTGCTAACTTACTCTGTAGCCTTTGAAAAACATCACATATTTTCTCGGTATTTTCTCCTTGTCCACACAGTGGGGATAACTACTTCCAACCTCATGAAAGTGTCACATATTGCTACGCTAAAGGCTGCTGTGAGCACAGGACTTGAGGTCCTCTAAAAATTAGTCCTTAGAGCATGATGTGTGGTTGTTTTTTGTTGGTTATTTTACAAATATTTCTTAGCAAGCAAAAGCTTGGCTAAATGTTTGAGTCATTTTGCATTCTGGTTACTAATTACTTACTGTTTTATACTTCAGAAAATCCTTTGAGTTTGAGGATGCGTCAAGCCTGCAATCCCTGTACCCTCCCTCCCCAACTGAAAATGGGACTGAGAGCCAGCATAAATTTGGATCCAAGAGCACTTTAGAAGAAAATGCCTATGAAGACATTGTAGGTAAGAACCTGCTGCAGAACATGGGCTCACAGCAGGAAGTTGATCTGTTGTGGGCAGTGAACATATGCCCTGTGCAAGAACATTCAGTGTGGTCAGTAAAGAGGGATTAAATGGAGAGTAAATGCGTTTGATGCATCAGTGCAAACATAACCCTCAGTTGGCTTACAGGAGGTCTTACTGCCTTCAGACTTCATTGGGTGGTATTGGAAAAAGACTGTTTGGTCAGCTTTTTGCCATGCTTTTCAAGAACCAAATAATTCTTTTTATCAAGGCTTTGGTTTGAAGCCTTGAGTGGTGTAAAAATGTAAAGAACTGAACTTTAGATGGTGTTTACAGAACTATCCAGCAGCAAGATTAATCTCATAGGCCTTGTGAGCAAGCCTGAGCTTTTCAGGACTCCTATATGGGCTGCCTCAAAGCAGTTGTTTGTAGCACACTTCTAGGTCTCCCTTAAGTCCCAGTTGCTAGTTAAAGAAAAATTAATTTCCTTTAGCTGTACAGCCATCAGGAATGTGCAACAAAAAGACTGTTTTGATTAAGCTTCGCAAGAAAAACATGTTTCTTTTGGTCTTAGAAGGAAATGTATGGCCTATGCATACATTCTTTTAACATCAAAAAAGTTGTTATAATTACTGAACATTGGGCAGCCCTTCAAAGCACAGATTTTCCGCACAAGTGATGACAATCTGCATTGTTTTTAACTCTTTCAGTGTTGTATTATTACAACAGATACAAACGCTACTTCATTTTGCTTTAGACAATGAATCTTTATCTACTGAAAACTGGAGGGCTACCAAGATAGTCAGGGGCCCTAGAGCACTTGTCTTCTGAAGAGACACTGACAGGCTGGGCTTGTTTAGTCTGGTAAGAAGGACCAGAGGCGACCTAATACTGCTTACAAATGTTTGAAGGGCAAACAAAGATGATAGAGCAAAACTCTTGCTGGCTCTATCAGATACAGCAAGGAATAGTGGCCACAAATTGCAGCCTGAGGCTCTTTGTCCTTATACACAAATTCTGTCTCTAGCTTGTCAGCTTCAGTGAAAACAGGAATTTACTCTTCCCATTTTCATCTGTACTCTCAGAATACACAAAAATGCTGCTGTTCAGTATCTGTTAATAAAAATTTAGAGCTTTTTTGGACACTAAAAATTGTTTTTCTATCCTTGCAATTCACACTTGAAAATGTACAGTGCATTAATTACAGTGCTTATCTTTGCTCAGGACATGTCAGCGTGCTGCCAGACGCTAGGTGGTAATGCTTCTTTTCCTCGCTTTGGTCTGTTAAATGTCAAAATAAAAAGTGCCGGATTGGTAAGAAGCTTTCCTCAAATGAAAATAAAACTTGGGTTCAGTAAAACAAAATCATAATGGGCTTTTCCAACTCATGGGAACTGTACATCAGCTCCCTGCAGATTATAATTTGGGCATTTTGGCAGGGCAGTGGGAAGAGAATGCAAAATTTCAGATCTGTGGACAAACAGAGAACTTCATTGTTTTGTACTGCTTTTTAACAAACCCTTTCCAAAGCACTTCATTCAGTACAGGCAGTGCAGGGAGAATACCAAATCAGTATAATTCTTATAAACTGTCAAGCGTGATTAAAGACAAGCCAAAGCAGTTTGATCTCCAGCTTTAAAGAAACTATCGTAGTTTTGTGTATCACATCTGCATAATTTATACCAGTAGTGCTAGACCCCAGCCTCTAAGTAGCACTTTTGTACTCATGCAAACCAGGTGTCCATAAGAGTGAGTTTATTTTATAGATTTCCATCTGCTTCAAAGCTGTAAAGGACTGTGTCATTGTTGCTTTTGGGTTTTTGGTTTTCTTTGCAACCAGTTGCTCTAGAGGTGGTGGTATCTGTATCTGGTTGAAACTCCTGCCTCCCTAAAAGCTTGTAGTAGTTAAAATATTGTCACTGTAGTAATAAACTTTATTAAACTTATCCTTCTTCCCCCAACCCTTCCCTGTAGAATTAAAACCTTTAATGCAAGTAAGTGCTAAAACACAAGGGAAAAAAGGCTGCAAATCATGAGCAATGCTTTAAGCACTGTATTGTGAGACAGAATCGTTAAAAATATTCTGGTTGGAAGGGACTCTGGAGTCATCTGGTCCAACCTCTGCTCAGAGCAATGCGAATTGCAAAGTTAGATCAGGGTGCTCAGGGCTACATCTGGTTGAATTTTCAAAACACCTTAAGAGTGTGGTTCCATTGTCTCTCTGTGCAGCCTGCTCTACTGCTTAACCTCCACTTTGAAGAATTTTTTCATTCTATCCATTCAGAATTCTCCTTGTTGCTGTTTGTGACCCAGCTCTTTCATCCTCTAAGAAACACCTGGCTCTGCCTTTTCCATAACACCTTCTAGGTAGTGGAAGGCATCAGCTGGGTTTCCCCTCAGACTTTTCTAGGCTAAGCAGTTCCAGTTCCCTCAGCATTTTCTTGTTTATGTTGTATGGTCCAGCCCTCAACCATCTTGGCAGCCATGCTCTAGACTACCTCCAGTCTGTTGATGTCTCGCTGGTACTTTGAATACTCCTTGCAAGGGTCAAATATAGGGGAATTACCACTTCTTGTAACTTGCTGGCCACACTCTTGTTAATGTAGGCCAAGGTCTGGTTTGCCTTCTTTGCCCAGCATGTACTGTCACAGGTTTATTCTAACCCATGTATGGGACTGTATTTGTCTTTCCTGATCTTCCTGAAGCTCCTGTCAAGCTTTTCCTTCAGTTTGCTGAGGTCCCTGGGACAGAAGCTCAGTGCTCCTGCCTGTCACTGCATCTCCCCGCCTGGTACCCCTCAGCAGCACATCTCTCCCTCATTGGAAAGCAGAGGAGAGCTGTGGATAAGTTGTCAGTTATCTATCAGAGGGTATCCTCTAAAAAACATATTTAACGTTAGATATCTATTAGATACCGTGTGCTATTCAGATACCAATACTATTCAGAATAGTGCAAGGATCAAAATACAGCTTCTAAGCATGTGAGTGTTAGGACTAAAGTCATCGGATTTGTTGGTTACTATGTGATCTCCTTATGTGTTGCATATGCACACTAAACCTTTGCCGTTGTACTGTTTCCTTCTTGAATAACAAGGACAGTGATGAACTGTTATGATTATTTTGATGTTATTGATGTTATTTTGAGGGCTGACTTTAAATTAGAAAAGAATAATTAAAGTACATTAAACCAGAAGATGATTGTGACATCATGAACCAGATGCTTTGTTTAATTTTGTGCACTTTAATAGATGAAATATCTGCATGTTAAGTTCAAGACAGGTATTAGATTGGACCATAATGATCCATTCTGCATTAATCAGGAAGCAGTTGTATAAAGGGGTGCACTGTACTAATATTAATCAGAGCCGTGTTCCACGTGCAAGGAGCCATGTGGATTTCATTCATCTTCTGCGCTAGCACTTCCAGGAATGTGGCAGTCATAGTAAACTTAGCGTTGTTTTGCTTCTTGTGGTTTTGAGTGAGTCTTTAATCAGACCAAAATTGATGTGGCTTTATGAATCCAGTTGGGGGAACCACGCTTGGCTTTGTGTGAATTCAAGAAACTATCATAGTATTAAGAGATGTCTGAGATGGTTGCTTCTGCTATTTTTGTGGACAACAGGATTTCCTGTCATATGCACCATACGGATTCAGTTTTCCAGTCTGTTTCCCTCAATGCAGTTGAGATATTTGAATATTGTTTTTAAGATCTGGTGTCTCTGAGGCATTTTTCACCTGTTATCTAGAAGAAAACATTTATTATCCCCAAAAAAGAGTTGAATGAGTAAAGTGAAGGCAAGGTTAAGGGCAAAATATGAAGTTTAACTTGAGAAAATCTCGTAAAGACATGTTAATTATAGTTAGTGTTTGTAAGAGAAATTGCACTCACAATTCAGAATTGAAATGTAGTGGAAGAAATCTTTGACAAAACAAGCCTCCTTATTCTCTTTGTAACTATTCAGCACATAGCCCAGGCTTATGAGTATCAGGTTATTTGTCTTCTAACGGCTGTAGTCTCTTACTGAAGCAATAGTAAAAGCATGGTTTGTGTAAGAATGGGTTTATTTCAGCCACATGTATTACCACAGAGAGGTCTTGCCCCAGTGAGGTTGCTGTTCTGACTGGGTCACGCACAAGACTGGTGCCTGCTCACTAAACTGCGATGGTCCAGGGCACTCTTAGAACTCTGTTAACTAACATGAAAGACAGCACTCATGAGTTAACCTCTTTTAGAGTCCCCAGCTGGGATTAGGCTGTACTTTTCTTTAGGACAAGTCTGGCTTGACTTTGTGGCTGGAGATCTTTTGAGTGCTCACTGTGCTGGGTTGCAGTGGACAAACCCATGTTCTGTTTGGCTTGGTCACATGCATTGGTGTGTGCCCGGCAGTCTGCGGTGATGTTAGCCCTTCCTCTGCATTGGTTGGCAGGCTTCCTGGTAGGCATTTCTCCAGTGCATAGATCTGCTGGGATCGTTCCAGGGCTGAAATAGATCTTTAGCTCATTTCTCTTCATGAAATTCCTATGAGGAGAACATAAGTGCCTGCTGCTGCCCTGGGGAAGTTTTGGTGTTTCACTGGTAGCAGTGTCCCTAAGAACACAAGGTCTTGGGATGCCAGTGCATGCTGGTTACATACAGCCAGGCCTGTTCTATCTATGCCAGAAGTTAGGTAACATGCCAAAGGCATGATAGGTATCAGTACCAAAACTTGTTAGAGCTCTTGGTGGCAGGTCCCAGTGCTGTGCATATCACTAGGCCATGTGCCTCTCCATTAACCTTGCAGTTGATATAATTAGCAGTATGGAGCTCCACTGTTCATTAAACACAGGTATTTTTTCAACTAGCATTATAGGGTATACTGTGGAAGATGGAGTCCATCAAATATCTGCTGACCGAGAACATGCTTTTCTCAAGGAGACTCCAACAGCCAGAATGTGAATCTGGGCAATGGATTAGCTGTAAAAGAGGGACAGATGACTTGGGCAAGAGGATAGTTAAAAGCGTATGTCAGGCAACTGGCACAAATTCCTGTGAGAAAAACCTTTCCTCCAGGCAATGCCAGAGTTATGCAAAGTTAAAAGTTGAAATGTTTGAATTTTAAAGCTGGGAGTCAACAGTTGAGTCCTGGTTCTAAAAGATCACAGAGATCTAAAAGATCACAAAGATCTAAAAGATCTTTGGATCTTTGGGTTTTGATATTAGAAAACGGTTTACAGGATTACAAAACAGTTGAAGGAAAAGCAGCTGCTGACAGCTACTGTTCCTGTTTGGACAACTGTAGCTGAAGAAGTCTAGTAAGTAAAGAAATGCCCCAGAAACATTGCTGTGGGATCTCTAAAACCAGGATGAAATGTGTTTCTGAATGGGATCTTGATGGTGGGCCCCTGTTGGGACTGTCCTGCAGTCCGTGGTCCCAGGGGCAGCTGGCCCTCCTGGGGAGGGTTTCTTACACATCCTTCTGCTCTCTGGACCTGTGTAGTGTCATGTTTAGGAGATTTTTGATCCCTTTCTATAGCTGGATACTTCTCTTGACAAATATTTTTTGCACTGTAAGAGGACTTAGACTGATGATAGTGACACAATAATGCACTTCTGGAGGAGTATATAATGGAATCTTGTTACAGTTGACACCCAAGGTGACTGGAAAGTGAAACAGTGTAGTTACCTACAATCGTGTAACTGTTTTCCTCTGTCAGTTTGAGTATCTCACTCCAGTTTGGGGAGAATCAGCTTCTTGTTTACTTCTGCATGATAACAGGACAATTAGTTCTTGGTTTGCAGGGGCCTTCTTCACAATTCAGAGTTGAGTGAAAAATAATCCCAACTGTCCTTGAAATTAGTGAGGGCCAGGGTGGTTGTACTTGGATAAGTACAGTCTCTTCCAGGGAGATGAGAACAGATGAATCTAGGTCTCTCATAAGAGAAGAGATGGAGCAATATGTCTCAAATCAGTATCAATTGTTAAGACAGCCTAACCCAGGTGGGTGCTTGAGCAGTTAAAATACGCAGGTATGGACCTACAAGCAAGATCCCAAGTGTGGAGGGAATGTTAGTGGTTTAGCCTTCTCTCTGGAGTCCAGAACAGCATGTCACTTCCTTTATCACTCCTGGTTAGGCACTTCCTCTCTCCTAAACTGACTAGTTGTTTTAACTTCTGATGTAAATGGGACATAGTGCGTGTCATGTAACAAATGGGATGATTTAGCTGCTTTACTGAATCCTCCATTGTGTGTGACAAGAGCTGCAGAAATGGTGACTGAGATCCAGCTGGAAGATGTTCCAGCTTGACATTGCTTTCAACTTAGAACATTTGCAAAGTTCTCCCAGTAAATGTGGAAAAAGGTTAGAAAGACAGTGATCTGATCTTTCCAGTAAAATCCCATCGTCACGTGCCACGTTATTGCCTGTCACGCTTTCGTATTGAATTATTGCCTCTCACATTATCATCTCACATCAAAACGGTTGTACAAATCTGGAAGAAACTGGAGTTGCTGGGCTGTTGTGAGGCTGAAGCAAACTAGGAGAGATTACATCTCTGCCAGCAGTGTTGTGCTAGCTGCTTCTCTGAAAATACTTTGGGGTTTCAATCAGACCTTTACCAGGAGGTCTTTGGATAGCTGTTAGTCAAAGATGGAGCTAGGATTGATACAAAATGATGGTTCAGGCAGTGATGAGAGAAACATATGCACCTGTCTTCTTCCACACCACCAGTCTGCCTCTCACAGCCTAAAAAGCATGTGAATTTTTGAAAAGTGTAATAGTGACAAATGTAATAATAGATGCTGTAGGGTAATGGCAGCCAGAGCACATTAAATCAAACAGTACCCATATAAGCCTGTCTAAGAAAGGCCAATACTCTAGCTGTCTTATCCTATTGATGATCAGCCTGCTGCTTTGTTACTACATTGGGATACATGGATATCAGTTATTTTTAATAATCATCTCATGCTTTATTTAGATGTCCATTTCTGTCTGTGGAGTCTGTCTCACTGCTATGCCATCCACTACAGCTTTCTTCTTTTTTGACAGTCTCTGTCAGTTTTGTTGCCTGGTTTTCTAGTCAGTGCCGCAGGTTAGTAAAGCAGTGAGTAAAATGACCCTGAGGCTACTGTGTCAAATACTAGTTTAAACGCAGAGACTGTGTTGAAGTCAGCAGGGTTAGACCACTGTGAAGTGCAAGCAATTTAGGCATGCTGATGCTGTACTGTTGCTCATCAGATGTTTTCATGCATGTGATTTTGGACTGTTAAGTGGATGATTTCTGGGGTGAAATTTCTTCTTGATTTGCCAGCAATGCTAATTCTTCTCCATCTAATGCTTCATTATGATTACATATCTGAGCTCTTACAGTTCCTGAAGAGATAGCAGGGAGCTGAGGGTATCTCCAGTGTTTCTTATGCTTATTGCAAGGCAAAGCAAAACTGGAAAAGTTCAGAAAGTACAGGCTATTGCCTACAAGCTCCATGGACCAATGCTCCAAAGGCCGATCACATTTTAGACTTGTCGCTTTGTGTGTTGCAGATGCTCTATGACTTTTCTGAGAACACGCCTCTGAGCTGAAACCCTGGGTGGTAGGATTATAAGCAAGTCATGGTCTGTAACTTA
>JANHGB010011432.1:0-11630 GCA_026283785.1 Coracopsis vasa | reverse complement strand
AGTAATGGTCTGTAACTTAGTACTCTTCAGCAATGGCTTTTCAAAGCAGCTATAATGTGTCTCAGCTGTAATTTGATATTGAAATGGTTCCTCTTTCTACAGATTCCTGAGGTAAATCCCTCAGCTGAGATGCACAGTTGCAGATTCTCCGATGTTGAAAGAGCTCATCTACATACTAAAGATCTAAGCTCACATACTTTATGAGAGTGTGGAGATTTTGTGGGTTTCACCCATTTGATCCGAACACGCTCATAAACGTCCCTGTGGCTGAGTTTTCCTCCAGCAGTGGCAGTGTGAATCTGCACTTGCGTAATTTTATGAATAAAATAACTGAGTAATGCCTACCCATTGCATTGAATGCACCTGGATTCTTACCATTGAGCAGTTTGCTGGATTTCAGTGCTCAGAGATGCTCAGGAGCTCTAAGTCTGCACAGCACATGAATCCCTTGCTGGTCCCTCATTCAGTGCTTGCACTCTGGGGTTCATTCCCATTGCTTCCTCTTCAATGTCAGCTAAGCAGCATTCCCCAAACACCCTTCTCTGATTGCTTCTTCATTGCTCAGTGGTATTGTATCTTAATCTTCTGGAGGGCTTGTGTGCACCAAATATGCGTGAGCTGGATGAACTGGGCTGTATGTACAACTGAACACAGGTCATGGGCAGAAGCTGAAAAAGGTGGTTCAGGTGCTATTAGAGGGATTACGTGTGGAAAGGAGTTGATGTGCCTTTTTTCTGTCATTACAAGAACATTGCAAAAGGTTGGAGGGAGGGTAGGTGCTGCAAGCATCAGAGGTTCTTACAGACTGCTCACTTGGGTGTTTCTACTTGGCTGTTGCTCAGTCCTGTTTCTGCCTATCTGGGCCTCTTTTCATGCCCATTTTTCGCCACTGTTTCCAGCTCCTTGCCTCTGGAGATGTGTGCTTCTTTTTGCCAAGTCTGTCCTTGGGTGGCAGCTGAATCTTTCATCTCCCAGTTCAGTATAATTCAGAATACATCAATTGCTTTGTATTTTGTGCACATGCTCTAGTATGCAGGAAATACACACGTTTTTGAGGTGTTAACCTCAGTCATACAGCTCAGGGGCCTGGGCTTTCTAGGTAGTGAGCATGGAAGGCCATAGGCTCTTAGCTTGGACACAGTATTGCCCTCTGGACACAGTATCTCTTCTGTGAACACTGGCTTCTAATTTAGGCACCCAAGTTGAAGAACCCTTCCCCTTACTGTATGCCTGCTGTTTGATTCTTCTTGTTTCCTGGCTGTGCAAAAGGCAGGAGTTATAATCAGCACTTCATTTCTCTGATAATTATTCCTCCCATCTGGATGGAAATGATGTGCTTCCCTGCTTTCTGCCATTTATAGAGAAGTGTCTGCCTGCGCTTTTTATCCCCCTCAGCCTTACTTTTCACTCCTTTCTCAGCATGAGACAGGCTTGCTGAGTCTGCCTCTGCTTCCCATTTGCCACGTGTGAGAGGCTGAGCAGAAGAACATTGTGTGCTGCCTCAGGACGCGGTGGGGCTGACCAGCAGAGCATCACAGAGTGAGGAGTTGCAACTGCTGGATGAAAGTCATCGATGCTTCAGCTTAAGGCACTGCATTCCTCAGGACTTTCTAAAGATCACTGGTTATTTTATTTATTTATTTATTTATTTATTTATTTATTTATTTCCCCCTGTGGATCAATCATTAAATTGCCTGTGAGATCTTCTGAAGATAAATGTCGTGTAGATAAATGTCCTGCTTACTCAGCAGTTCGGTACGTAGAATGCAAGAGAATGGGAAGCTTGGAAAAAAAAATGCTTATGAAGGGAACTGATCTGGAAGCAGGGATAGTGTTTAGAGACAGTGTTTGCCAAAGACTTGCTATTTCATGTGACCGTATGCATCCCAGGGGGCTGATTCAGCTTACTTTGAAGTCAGTGATAGTACGCTGTTGTCTTGTGTGGTAGTTAGATGAGCCTTATTAAGACAAGCCTGGCCTCTATACTGCGTAATATTTCTCCTTTTGGCTTCAAATAGAGATACCCGTATGGAAGGAGCAAGAATGGTTCCTTGCTCTTTCATTGTAAATGTATTTTCTTTTTGCAACAAATCCAAATGAATGCAAAAGCACTGCAGCTTGCAGCTTGTGAACATTCCTTGCCTGGACCTTGGGACTTAGAGAAGGGATGGTGTTGAGGAGAAAAGCAGAGATCAAAGCTTCAAAGCTCTGAGCCAACCCAGCTGTATGGAAACTTCCCTCATTTTTGTGCTGCAGCAGCAGAGCAGTAGCAGCCCATCACTGCAGCTCTTTCCCAGAGCCTGTCTCCAGTGTGAGACTCACACCTGCTGGTGGCCACCAGTTCCCAGGTCTTTCTCCCATGGAAGAGAGCCATTTTATAGTCAGATGGGATTAAAAGCTGCTCTAAGGCAGTTCAGGATACCTTCGTCTCTTTCTAGCTTACCAGACGTCGGGGGCTTCTTGTCACTTGTACAGAAACCAGTCTGAGCTGCTTAATGCTCGCTTTGTATAGCTGGTCTTTTGTGTCTCATCTACCAGGGAGAATATGCATACTAAATATGGTGGCTGTTTCAGGTATGAAAATTGTTGAAGACTTAGAGAGAGAAATAATCTCTTTTAGTTCACTGCCTGAACCAAATACTTGGTTCAAATGCCAAATCAGCAAAATCAGGTTGTTCTGGATTGATCAGACTATTTCATTATCAGAGATTTCGTGTGGAAGGAGGTTATTCTTTTTAAGGGGGGAGGGGTTGGGGAAGAGAGATGTATTTGGTCTGAAGGCACCATTTCAAAATAAAAAAAAAGCGAAACCAAAACCAGATAACCTCTAACCCCCACCCTGAAATAATTTCTTTTTAAGCAAATGAGAATAGGAAAGGAAAGGAAAATAAAAGAAAGGAAAGAAAAAAAAAAAAAAAAAAAGAGAAGAAAAGAGAAGAGAAGAAAAGGAAAGGAAAGAAAAGAAAAGAGAAAAGAAAAAAGAAAAGAAACTAGCATTCTTGAACAGCAAACCAGTCATCTGAAGAAGCTCTCGCAGCTTTAGGGAAAGGGTTAAAATCCCCAATGGTGTCTCCACTGACCTCCACATTACACTGAAGGGGAAACTGGCCCAAGCTTTCTTTTGGTGAAGAATCTGAGTCAGAAAAGCCGCCTCTGCTCATGGTTCATTGCTCCTCCCTCTTCTGTTATCCAAGACTTCTCTGGGCCTGTTTCTATACTTAATATTTTAGGTCAACATTAGTAATGTTGAATTAAACTGGGTTCAAGCAATTCTGTTCTGCATTGTGACTTGGAAAGAGAATCACCCTAAAACTTTTAAAGCTTTTACATTTAAAACAAAAAGTGTTTTTCAATGGATGGGCTGTTTCTTCTCAGGAGTTTGGACATTCTGCAGACTAATGTAATAACGTATGTTTTCACAAGGAAGCATATGTTTGAGCACTGTCTCATGTAGCTGGGTACTTTGAAATCTGTTAAGCCATTCTAAAATGCTTGCTTGACCTATAGTTGACTTGGGCTTAAAGAAATTTTATTGTGCTAGTACAGCCCAATTAGTTGTGAGTAAGCATTTTGCAAAGCTGACTGTTTACTGTTGTTGTTATTGTCGTATCTAGAGCTCTAGAACTTACAAGTAACAGAATTAGTGTGCAATATCTATTTATTTTTCTTCCTACAGAACGAATCAATCTACATTTGTACCCTTAATTTTTTTAGGAATATTTGTTGCTTAAGATTTACCCTGCTTGTTGTGTTCATCAAAAGGTCTGTCTTCAAAGTACCCTGAATGTATTCTTCCTATGTGGCATGTGGACTGACTATCATGATAGAGTAGCCTCTAGAATCAGATTCCCTCTGGATGAAATAATAAGCTGTGATTGCCAATTCAAACATTCTTCAAGAGCAGCAACAGCTATTCAGGCTTCTAATTAAAACAAAGCTGAAACATTCACTGTTGTGCATATATATGACTAGAAATCTTAGTGTGATGTACTACCAAAGGGAAACTGTATTTTTAGTTGTTAATACATGAACTTGCTAAGCGAAACCTCCTATGGCTACAACTGATGAATCAAGCAGCCTCATGCTTCCAGGCTTAACAACACAGTAGAAAGCACAAACTGCTTTTGTTTTCTTTTGTACACAAGGAAATGTAATTTTCTGTCTAGAACAAAAGAAAACTGGTAGTGAGGTGAACTAGGTATTGCCTAATTCATTTGCTTTCATTGAAACCACCTATGCCTCAACTGTCATCTCTGTAAAAGAAGTAATTTCTCTAACAGTGTGAATAATAATCTATGCTATAGCTTTCTGTCCTCAGTTCTTAATTGATCCAGTATGTAGTAAAATCTGAATTTCTTATATTTAATAGCTTGTATTGCAATATATTCTGTACTAAACCCATGAGTTTTAGAGTCATCTTTAGATATAAAACCAAAATCAAATTGGTTCAAAAGCTTTGAACTTCCCGCATGTTTCAAGTTTCTGCAAATTCAGATTTTATATTTGAATAGATTACTTTTGGAGGGATGATTTTCTGTGTAAGATGGTTGGAAAACTGGAAGGACTCTGTGTTCAAATGACCTGAAGTTCTAAACCAGTTGCTGCTTATGAACTGGCTGAATAAATGGATACAAATTGTTTATTTCACTGATGGTACTTACTCATCTTCATGCTCCTTGGTTCAGTGAAAGGTTTAGAGAGGTCAGGATTTTTGAGAAGATGATGGGTTATTCCACCAGTTCTTATGCTGCTGAAGTGTATTGGGTCACATTTAAATCTGGACAATAAATTTTGGTCCTGCTTTTCAGATGTTATAAATTCAAATTTTGCAGTCTGCTTGTTGATGCATTTTTCATTTATGCCATATTTAGTGACAAACTGTTCAAGCCTCTCTATATTACTGGCAGGATGAGTTTCCTTCTGGGAGATATTAATTTAATACAAACTGAAATGAAAAGCTGCTTAATTAGAAGGCATGATCTGTTTTAAAGGACACTTTCAGGATGCAGTATGGTTGGGGCAGAAATCTTCCCTCATCTTTTACATTTCCAATCTTCTCTCTTGGCACTGCTGAGCTGAAGTGTTTGTTCTTCCTCTGCCTTCTCTCAGGGGAAGAGAAAGATGAAGGTAGCATCAAATACAAGTTGTCTTATTGTGTGTAAGGGTGGTATGTTGAGAACAGTTATTTATTGGTATTCATTTCACCCTGTGAGTGGCTGCTATAGATTTATAAAATCTACTGATAGACTTTAAAGTAGTTATGTGCCTTAGCTTTTATATATCAATAAATTTTCCACAGCTGCAGATGCTCAGAAGCACATCTTGTGAAATCTTTGCATTTTATTAAAAAAAAGAAAAAAAAAAGCCAGTAAAAAAAACCCCAAAGAAACTTGTCGACCTCATAGCCAAGTTCTCCTCCAAATACTTCCAGCTGCAGCTAGAGGGATGAGTCATGCTGAAAGCTGAGGAGCTTTTCTAAAAGCCTTTCACTTGGTTCACATGATTTTTTTTAACTCTACATTCCTGTCTGTTTTTCTTTTCTTAAAAAAAAACCCAAAACGTGCAGGCGAGTCACCCAAGGAAAACCCATACGAAGATGTGGAGCTGAAAGGCCGTCACGCGGGCCGAAAACCTCATCAGCTCTCCGAGAATTCCCTAGATTCTTTGCACAGGATGTGGACGCCGCAGGACAGGAAATACACATCACCTCCCCAGGTAACGCCGGTCTTTCAGGGCTTGAAGCTTATTTAAAACTTTAGTGAGAAAATCAATCATGGCATAAGAGGAAGAGCAGTTGTACCGAACGAGAAAGGGTATCTGGAAAAGGAGTACAATCAAATGCATAAATCGTTGCTGGGAATGCTCTTGGCAGCTGTGGCTCAGCTTCTCAGCACTGTGCTGCTGAAGCTGACGGCTCTTTGTGCTGGTCTACAGCCTGATGAGTTTCAGCAGAATCCTTCCACCGGTTGGTTGTGAGCTGAATCTGGCCCTAAGTTATCTGTATGGCTGCATCAGTTTGTGAATTGCCTCTGCACTTGCTGCTGGGCTTTTAGTTATAAAAAGCTGCTTGGCTTTAGGAAGGGAAAAGTCAGCTGCTTAATCTTGCCCATGTATTGTTATGTGTGGCCTATTGTGACTTTGCTTATGTGAAGTGCATAGCGTGGCATGTTTTATTGTAAAATGGTGAAGGCCAAGTATGCCCCCTCCCCCGTAAATGAATAATAAAATAATCAGAAAAACCTGAGTGTCTGCATTTAACAAGGCTGTATAAGTTGTGTTTACAGCATAAAGTAAAAGACCTGGAACTCTGCAGACTTTCCATTTTGTGGTGAATTTTCCAAAGCAGTCTGTTTTTCGTGAATGCTGTGCAATGCCAGGTCGCTTTGTTGTTTATGGGATCATTGTGTTCATAAGGAAAAATACAGATTTCATCACATACTTAATTTTGAGGTTCTAAATGCCTTTTAAAAGAACTTTGTTTTGCACTGAATCAATAGAAACTTTGCAGTTGAGCAAAAAGGTCACAATAACTTACAGTTTTGTCTTGTAAAGAGACCTAGAACAAAACTGATTGTATTTTCTTTCACCTTTTTCATGTGCATGTGTGCATCACAGTCCAAGGAATAAAAGAAGTATCAACAGGGTTCTTAGTATGCACCTAGCACATCATTTATAAAACAGGAGTGGTCTGAGCAAAGCTGCTGAAAAGGGGACAAGTGAAAAGCAGTAATTGGGCAGAGTAAGGAGAAACAGAAACTGCAGCCATGAAGATAACTCGTAGTAAGAAATATTCTATACATAAAAATTATTTTCAGTAGGAATTCAACAAGAATTATATAGCATCTAGAGGATCCAGCAGGGTTTATGATTAGGGTAGGAACCATATAGGTCCATAGTAAGATACTGTCCCCTGTTTTCTGTTTTACACAGGGTGATAAAGAATACACAGACTAAACTGAATTCTGTAAAGTTGCTCAGTAAATAAGCCCTCTCTGGTATCTTTGCAACAGGGCTATCATTATTCTGGTAGCTTCTTTTTGAAATGCTGCCAGGAGTTTCCTGCCAGGAGTCTGCCCTGCCGTAGCTGTGCTGTCACTGTGCTGATATTTAAAGCCAAGAGACATTAAGAGCAGGTCAGCTATGGGCCTGGGTAATTCTCCAATGACCAGAAATAGAAAAGTCTCAATTTCCTGAAGAATGGAGGCTTTGGCAACGATTTATCACCCAGTTTTCCATCATAGCAACATAGCTGGATTAGCAACCTTACTTTTCAGTCATGGATAATGGTAAACAAGATGGAAGAGATCAGAAGGTCAGCAGTGTTTCAACAATCATCTCCAAAAGGAATTCCTTTCATTAAAGTATAGACTGCTGCAGATTTTCCTGGCATGCTAACCTGTGTTAAGCAGAGGCCTCTGAAGCACTGGCTTGTGGTCATTTTGAATCCCACTATGTCTTCTTCTCTCCCATTCATCAGATTCTGAAGTCATCAGATATAAAAATAATGTTTTATTGATAACATTATACGTGTGACGCAAACTCCACACCTACAGAAACACCTATGCTTAATCCCAGATAGTTAGGTGCTGTAATAGTTAAGCTCTCCAATAAAACAAACGGGTCACTTATTACTGCACGTTTTTAGCTTATAATACTGCTAATAGAATATTAGTAAATGCCAGTTGACAGCTGTTTGATACACTGGTACTTTTTTCCTAGATATGCTGGTTAAGCTTCTTACAGTGTTTGTTCTCAAGAGGAGAAGGCAGTGACCTGGCCTTGCCAGCCAGCTGATTAACCTTCCTAAGAGCTGGGCAGAGCTGCTCAAATGGCTGCTCCAAAAGAGCCCCAGTTTTTAAAAGATAGCTGTTACTTGGTGCTTAATCCCGTCAGTGAGATTTTTAACTTTCCACTTGCAATAAGTTTTGTATTTTAAATGGAATTCTTTGGAAATGCAGGACTGGGTAACCGTACCCCTGTACATTGGCAGATCTTAAAACTACTTAACATCATAGACACAGAACAAGCTTGATTTTCTACCTTTTCTCTAAGACAAAATAGCAGCTTCTATGTAGTTGCTCTTGATTTTCATTACTGCAAGTGAAAAGAGATGGATCAGGTCAGTGTTCTGATGTCAGCCAAGCCTTTAAATTAGGTTTGAAGGCTCATAAAGTTGATGTGATGTGAGAACATGGAAATGCACCAAAGCCAGCAGTACTATTGTTTTCTTTGAAATTTGAAGTGTTAGTTATTGACCACTGCCGCTTCATTTTGACCTTAAAACCTCACTTTGCACATAACCCTGAGAGGAGTGTCTCACCTGGCATGATGGCCTTGTGTAGCCACCACCACTCACAAAAACCTGCTTCTGTGCTAAGTGTTGCTGAGGAGGGGAAGAGCTCAACCTGTTCTTGTTCCTGTAGCTACCTTCGAAGCCCAGCAGCCAGTCTCTGCGCATCAGCAACTGGTCAGAAAGGAAGAGCCACCGCTTGCCACGGCTGCCCAAGCGGCACAGCCATGATGACATGCTTCTGCTGGCTCAGCTTGGCATTCCCTCCTCCCCTTCCAGCATCAACGAGGATAGCCTGAGTACCACGAGTGAGCTGCTGTCTACACGGCGGGCCAGGAGGATCCCAAAGGTACTGGCAGGGTGATCAGGGTTACCCTGAGGATAGGTCACCTGTCTGCAGAAGCTTGCACTATCCAGCCTTTAGCCATCACTGGAAGCTTTTTTTTGTATCCTAAGGAAAAAATGAGATCAAATCAGAAACAGTCAATCTCAGGAGCCAAGACATACTCCTTTTTCACAGGTAGACATACTGTGAAAATCCCTTCTCTAGAAGTGGGTAACTGCCCTGATCCAAAAGTAGCAAACATCTCATTGCCATCCTTGTGCAGAGTTGATTTTAAGCCAATTCTGTTTTCCAGACTTCACTTTAAGCTCTGTGGACAAGAACATTGTTGTGTACCTAACTCTATGATTTTGAATGGGTGATGGCCAAGCAACTATTATTTATAACATGCAACAGCATCTGAAGTTATTTTTTTTCCCGCATCATTTCTTTACTGGTCTCAGGAAAATAACAGCTATTGGCTTAATATGTTTTCCTTCATTTACTCACAACCCACCCTATCCCAATAACCCTGTTGTCTTGATAGATTTGAAGCTAAAATTAATTTTCCATTTTTCAAGGAGTTTTCCAATTCAAAATGGGATGTGAAAAAATCCCAAGCCACCAGACAACAGCAAAAGAAACCAACAAACCTCTGCTGGTACAATAGCAACAAAGAGAACTGCCAATATATTTGTTTTTGGCTTGTGAACAAAGTTAATTTTTATCATATATTCAGCTCTTTCCTATTCTTATTAGAGAGCATATTTTAAAGTACATGACTGTGAGTACTGTGAGTAGAGGGAGATTTTTATGCTCTTGTCTATTAGTCTGAAATTCTGCCTAAGGAGGATATTAATCCTACTTCCTTAGTATTTACTATATTTTTACTTTCTTGGAATATGCTACTGCACAAATGAGCACACATCTGTGAAGGATTCTACAGAATAACTTACAGAGTAGCTTGGTTTTGAGTAGAACTTGGACAGTTTTGATGTTAGTTTTGTAGCCAACCTTTATTTATTTATTTGTTTGTTTAAATTTAAGTGACAGACATTCTCCTTATATGAAATTGTGCTTTCCGCATATGGATGTTAATAGTCTTATCATAAATCTCATAATTAGTTATCATTAATTATCTCATAATTAATTGTTATCATTATCATAATTATCATAAATAATAATCTCTGGGTTTGACCACTGTACCTCCTAGAATCACACATTACTTGGAGAATAGCTCTTTTTCTTTCTCAATCAAACAACTATAACGTATAGTTATTGGAGAGAAAAGCTTGAATCTGAGAAACTCCTGTTCTGTACCACACCAGTGATGCTTTCTGAAGCGATATCCAAATGCTTTAAACATCTGGGCTTTCTGTATTTTGCCCTTGTTGAAGTAGCTCCAGCAGGCAATCCCAGCAAGGTCCCTCACTCCTGGTTCCTGATGCCTTGTTTAGTGCTTATGTGCAGGAGTTTCTGGGCGGGTACATGTGCTGGAGCTGGGCAAGGTTTCATTCTGCTGGCTCTGCCATGATGCTCTGCAGGTTCCCAGTGGGCCAGGCACATGGCTGTGAGCAGAGAAGTTCCAGCTGAGCCTTGCTGGTAGGATGTACATGGCTCAGTCAGCATGTAGAGGTAAATTCCCTAATCCTACTTCAAGCAGAAGAACCAGAAAGAGCTTCAACACTTCACAGTGCCTGTTCTGGGCCAGACCCTCTTCCTCTGTTGGAGGGGGTGCATGAGTTTTTGTTCCAGTCTTGGCTCTGTTACTGACTTTCTACTGTGTCCTCAGCAAATCAAGTTTCACTGAGTTTATTTCTCTGTGCAAGCTGAGGTAAAACAGCTTTTGTAAAATATATTACAGTTCTATGAGTAGAGCTGCTATGGAATGAAATATACTATTCATGACTCATAAAACATAAAGAAGATTAATTGCTACATATTTATGACTCTCCGGAAGTTATAATACTCTGTTCAATTACAAATTCTTAGTAATCCCAACCTCTTGTTGAAGGCACTAAACAGAAGTTATCTCATTAAAATTTTTATCATCTCAGATTTTTTTTGGATAGATAGTCATTATCTGCAATAGCCCTCCTGAAGGAAGTCATAAAGATGATTACCAGGAGTTAAAACTCTGGGTAGTGCTGATTCAACCAGCAGCACTAGCAGCTAACTTCAGAATACTTTAATGGATAAGGTTGGAGACAGTAGATAAAGCACCTCTGATGTAAGGCAAGTACAGCATGAGTTGGAAAGGGGAGAGAGAATAAGTCCATAAGTGCCAGATCCTCAGCTGATGTTATACAGACTCAAAGATGCTCGTTCACTCTGTGCCTGAAAAGGCTTTAAAAAGTTACAGCTTTCTCCTTCTGTGCTCATTTGAACATTCTAATATCTCAGTTCAGAAAGGTGTTAACACACATGTTACTCTTACATATTCAAAATGAAATATGACCTTAATCTTCATAAGAGTTTGGTAAAGTTGGATATGACTAATGGATCACTGTTACTTAGAAAATGGAAGTGAAGACAGAAACAGTGGCATAGAGTAAGAGGTGGTAGAGGATAACAGCTACCTTTGAGTGCCCAGACTTATTGTGCTTTTATTGAAGATGTCAACAAGATTTTCTAAAACGGAATTTACATTTCAGAGTTACTTAATAATTTTAAAAATATATCCATAGGTAGAGGAGTGAGCTTCAAAATCAGTGATTCAAACAAATGGGATTCAAAATGAGAGAGACAAATGCATTTTGAGCTGGCAGTGTGCGCTTGTAGCCCAGAAAGCCAACCATATCCTGGGCTACATCAAAAGGAGCGTGACCAGGAGGTCGAAGGAGGTGATCCTGCCCCTCTGCTCTGCTCTCGTGAGACCTCACTTGGAGCATTGTGTGCAGCTCTGGTGTCCTCAACATAAAAAGGACATGGAACTGTTGGAACAAGTCCAGAGGAGGGCTACGAGGATGATGTTGGGGATGGATTATTCATCAGGGACTGTAGTGATAGGACAAGCAG
>JANHGB010011431.1:0-12940 GCA_026283785.1 Coracopsis vasa | reverse complement strand
GTCTATACACGTCTGTACCAAACCTGAAACCACAAGGACCCGAAGGCAGCAAAGAGACTGCGGAGCACTGTGAGCATCAGGCAAAAAACAATAGAGATAGAACCCCCAAACCAGCTCATGGTGTGATCCTGTGACAGCACAGCAGTACCAGCCAGACAGGGTATTTTACACCATGGGTCTCGTAGCACCAGGCCTGGAACTGGGGGCTCCTCACCTAAAGCACCCAGAGGAATCTGGCAGGCTGGGGAGGGACCAGGGCTCGGACATGGTGCTCTCCAGCACCAGCTCCTGGTCCCATCCCAAGCTAGGGAATGTCCCATCCCAAGCCAGGATTCCCACTTTACAGCTCCTGTTTGGGGTGTGTGGGGACAGGATGAAGCACACGGGGCAATGAGTCTACTGAGATGCAGTGATTTAGGCCTGAGTGTTCTCTCTAAACAAGCAGAGCTGTCACAACCCTCAGCTGAGGACACAGGGGGTGGTTGTAGGTTAGAGCCAGTCAGCCCCCAGAACACAACACACTGCATGGGGAGCTGCACCAGACTTGCCAGGCAAGCAGAGCTCAGCACCACATCTCTGCACCACAGGTTCCACCGCTGTTGATGCAGCGGGAGCCTCAGCGGCTGGCACAAGCGGTGTCCCCACAGCTCCCCATTCCCTTGCTTTATCCTTTAATGGAGTTCACAACCTGTGCTTTGCTTCTGAGGGGCTGTGAGAGGCGGCCAGGACGCCTCTCCCAGTGCTGGAGGGTGCCTGGGGGTCCTGGTGTGAAGCAGCTCCCGGGACATGGCTCCTGTTGGCTCCGGTTGTGTGGGGCTGCAGGAGCTTACATGGTACAAACCCTTCCTTAGGGAGAGCCTTGGGTGCCTGGCACATGGCATCAGAGATGACTCGGGGACAATGCACCTGCTGTAAGGGAGCTGCATAAGGCGCTGCTCCTGCCTCTGGAGTCCATTGCTGTTTTGATGCCAGTGATGGAGAAACACATGGAACTGTGGTTAAGATGTCACACACCAGCCCAGGGCAAGCAGGAACACGCAGCCTCCTACTGCACCCAACACAGAGCACGCCTGTGCCTCTGCTTTGTGTCTGCTCCCACTGCCTGCAGCCCATGAGCAGCTCCTGCAGCATCGTGACTGCCAGTACCTGCTCTATGGAGGGGAATGGAGGCACGGAGGGGTTTCTGTCTTTGTTCAATAAGCACCTTCCCCCTCAGCCTTGGCACGTCCCACCTCATCCAAGGAGCAAGGGGAGCCCCTGCCCTTGCTTGTTCCATGCACAGCGACCTCCTCAGTGCTGGAGATCCCAAATCCAGGCTGGCCACTGAACACAGCCCTGTGCCAGTGCGGGACCTGCCGAAGCCACAGCCTCAGGCACCTCAAGGCCATCCCATCCCGGTTGCTCACTAAGAAAAGGGCTTTCTCAAAGCACAATCTCGGTTTCTTTTCCAAGAACATGGATATACGGCGGCAGGCGACCAAAGGGGCAGGGATGGGGCAAAGTCCGCATTTGCCAGGGTGAATTTAGGGGAAAAGGATGTGAATTCCCCAGTGCAAACTGCGCAGCAGCAGATGAATGCAGCGCAGTGCTCACCGCTGCTGCCGCCTTTCCCTACCACCTCTCACCCAGGACAGTGCGAGCCAAGCTTACAAGACCTTTAGGCACTCCTAATAGTAAATGTGCTCTGAAGTTCTTCTTCCTTCCTAGAGCAGGAACTGGGCTGTTTGTCTGCAGCCCTTGACATCTCTTGGGTAGCACAGGGTGAAGAAGAACAGACACCGAGCTTACTCGCTGGTTACACAGGGCAGTGGGCACAGCCCCAGGAGGGTGCCCATGGGCTGCAGGCCCTCAGCTCCTCAAGGGTTACGTTGAACTTACCCATGTCTGGCTGCACTGCGAGGTGCCCCTCTGCCCCTAAAGAAACCAGACCCTAAAGAAACAGGGAGGCATCGCTGCATGGAGCGGGGTTGGCACAGACCTGCTGGATGTGACGGGCAGGAGGGCAGGAATCCCAATGGACAGATCCTCCATGGGATGGCTGAGGAGCACCCGCATCACAAGTCCTGCCCAGCATCACCTCCGTCACTCACCCGGACCCAGGACCTCTGGAGCGGGCACTGGTTTCAACCAGGCTGGTGATGGCACCTGAACCAGGGAGGTGCAGCCACGTTGGCAGAGCGGAACCTTCCCCAAGTCTTGGGAATAATTCCAGCCAAGATCATTGTTAATGTGCTCCAGACTGGAGCAGGCTCTGGCAGCTCCCAGGTCTGCTCGATCTGCCTTATCCCATGCTGTGGTACAGAAAAGCACTGTCAGGATGAGGATGACGGCAGCAGCAGCAGAGTGAGGGATGACTTGGTGCCCGCTGCTCCACTGAGCAGCTCTTTTCTCCCACCACACTTGGTGCTTTAGGAGTACAGACCAACCCCAGTCAGAAATCCAGGCAGGACAGAGACCTTTTTAGTTCTGGTCTTCCCACTGCATTTCCAAGCCCTGTAACTGCAGCACTATGTGTCTCCTCACAATGGAGCCCTGTTTCACTCCCAGATTTTTCCTACCCTCACTTTCCCACCTTCTCATTTCTTTCCATTTCTTCTCTCTGCTCTGCTTTACCCCATATAATCTTTATGTCCTTTGATCCTCCTGCTTCCTTTCTTCCTTTCCCCCATCTCCAGCCCTATTTCCCTTCTCACTGCTCTTGCTTTTCAGGCTCCTTTATCCCTGCAGCACCCACCTCTGGCCTGGGGAGAGAAGAAGCCCTGTCCTGGCTGTTCTCATGGATACACCAGGGCCTGGCACAGCACCGATGCTCTCAATGAGCCTATTTACCAGTCCCTCCTCAGGAGGTCAGTAATACTGACAGGGGACACACAGACCCTCACACAGGTAAGGTCTTGGTTTTCTGAGACAAGCCCACATCTTAAATGAACCTCCAGGAGAGGTGTTTGTCTTTTGATGGCTCTGTAATTACCAAGCTTACCAGTGCATGGTATAAATAATTCTCTTTATTGGCAAGTTTCAACTATGTGCTCAGCCTATACAAGACACAATGATGCAGAAAGTTCTTGTCCCAGATAAAAGAGAAACATGGAGGGAAATGGGAGCTAAAGGTAAAGGATAGAGAGAGTCATAGTTTTCAAGTATTACATTCCATTCTGTAGGTGTTACAAACAGGACTGAGGCTTAAAGGAGGATCTGAGTAAGACGGCAATAACCTGGAGACAAGATGTCTGCAGCTCTGCTGTTCTCCTGATCCCACCTGGGTTTTAGGGCATTCCCTGGCCCAGGTCTGACCATTGATAACAAGGATCCAACAGTGTGTCACTGTGAGGCCCTCAGAGACCAGAACCCTGTTGGCAGGGTTCTCTGGAGACCTTTTGCCTTCCGAATGCCATAAACTACAGGATCCACAGAGCGCTTGGGAATGGCCTTTGCTGAGGTAGTTTGTTGGCCAGGCAAGCCTAAGTGCCAAATGAATTAGCTGCACGACAGAACATCCTCCTCTTTCTCCAGGTTCCTGACTCTTGTACATACTCTCTGCAGTAACCCAGCAAGGCTGAACGTCAGAATCCCAAAGGGAGGACAAACGGAGGTGAAGAAGGGTCAAAACAGTTCTGAAAAGACACAACAGATTCTGCCCAAGGGGGGCATGGTCCACAAGGAAGTGTAACACCAGTGTTCCAGTGGTTATCTGAGCAGCTCGCGGAGGGAGGCCCCAGTAAAAGAGTGAGTTTTGGTTTGACATCTCAATACGGTACCTTACAAACATGTGTCATTAAAACCCATGTATTCACCATCAGTGCTTCAGAAGCAAAGAGAGGGCAGGGTGCAACCCAGCTGGGGGAAATGAGAAACGTGCACTGCAAATTCACCACTGTTTGCTTTTGGATCCCCATGGGAAGGATGCGGATTCCAGAGTTTACTCCCTGTACTGGTGGGGCTAAGAGGGAGGTTTCACTCTGGGTCCTCCTGAATGCTGGTTATGCTGCTTTTCAGGGCTGTCTCTGCAATGGTACAGGGAGGAAGATGATTTGAAGCCAAGGAGGTCAGAATCGGGGTTCATGTTTCTGGACAGCTGGAATACAGATCTGCTGTCTTAAGCCTGGTCAGCCAGGAAGGGTAACATACAATATTGTGTTCCCTGCCCACAGCAAAACCAACAGATCTGCCCATAAATTACCACCTCTTCAGTTTCTAAATTAGCAGCTTTTAATCCACATCCCCACCGACACAAACTGGCTGCAACAAAGTCCTTGTTCTGTTCACCCAAACCATTAGTTCACCCTACTAACGTGGCAACTCCTGGCTAATGATGTCCTCCCTGAATCACCCGTGCTGCTCACCCTACCTGCCCATCAATCAGCCCTAAAAGCATTGCCTTTGCTGTGCTTTGTGCAGCACTAAACCCACTGTTGGCTCCACACAAAGGTCATGAGCTTACTAATGATAACACTAATTCTTCTCGCCAGGTCACAAGCTCCCTTTCCCACTCTGACCACAAGACACCTTTCCAGCTGGTTAAAGAAGAGATTGCAAGGAGAAGGGAAAAAATCACTTCTGCAATCCTTACTCCACTCCTGAGCAAGGCAGCAGGGTGACTTCTTAAAGCCCTTAGCACCGGGCTGAGAGCCAGGACTGCCTCCAACACGAGCTTCCTCTGTGGTCTCATCTCCTCCTTTATGATAGAGATTTAAAAGCTACTTATTTCCCACCAATGACAGGCAATGATGTAAGAATTAGTTAATATCTTGATGGTGACTTAGAAATGCAAAACACCACAAGTTTTATTACAAACTCACTCTATGTCAGGTATTACAGGAGCAAGAAAACAATCCAAACCCAGGAGACAAACTTGAGCTTTAAGCTGTCAAAGAGTCTAGATTTCTCCCTTGATTGAAACCTCTTAAAACTGCCAGAAAAACCTCATTTTCTTCTGTATTTAGCAAATGCCAATTCCCCTTCCACCCCATTGCTGCTAATTGGGCAGAGATAACCCCAAATTACTCCTGTCTATGTGGCAGCATCATTGCCAGAGGCAATGCTGGGAATGCTCCTCGCCTACTGACTGATACAGCTGCAGAGCCAGGAGGAAAAGCATCCAAACAGCCAGAGAGAGGCAGAACTATCTAGTAGCATCAAGAAGTCTAAGTTAAAATCATTTCTCTGCCTGGCAATGATTAACTAAAGGCAACCTTTAACAGTCTGGAGCACAAATGCTGTAACAAAAGGGACATAAAAGTCTATACTTATCTACTGTGATGCTGGAGACAAGCAGATGCCTCAGAAAAGCAGTAATTCCTGTTTCAACATCTCCCGGCTGGTTAACTGCGCTCACATTTACATATGAATTTTGCTTCTATCCCCTCCTGAATTGGCAAATAAAACAGAAGGACTTTCCAGTCTCCAGGCATAGCTGCTACCCCTGAATAGTGCAAGTGCTTCCAAGTGAGCTCAGAAGCTAACACCAGAAACAAGAACATGAGAACCATCAAGACAGTGCACCTATCCCTACTGTCTCTTACCAGAAACATACTCAATGCTTCGGAGTTACCCAAGTGGCCAACTATAGAGAACAACCTGGCCAAACAGGCAGCTTCTCCAGGCCATTAAGTCGCTGGCTTTCTAAAGAAAGAAGGCTCAAATTCAGTTTGGCTTTTCTCTCCATGCCTTGAAATGCTCAATCCTTTGTTTCAATGCTATGGGTTGCTGGCCCAGTGCTGCCCTATAGGAATGCCCCCCGCTGGTGACTAAGTTGATGCAAGGCCATTTTTAGTTTGATCAGTTTTGACATCGCCTGCCTGTCTCCCTGCCACTCGAGCTGACTTTGCCTTCCAGCTCTGCCAGCTCCAGAACAGAACTCAAACATCAAAAGACAAGAGTCAAGGTTATCACAGGCTCAGCTAAGAAGCGCACGTAAGAGTCACTTTCCCAGCTACAGACAAATGTGAGAACTTGGGATATCAGTTCTGAGCTCAGAGCTGAAAATAGCGCACACTCCTACAGGAGGAATAACAGTCCTTAAGGAGCAGAAGGGCATCCTAAAGGAGAGCGAAGAGAACAGCTCCACAAATCCCACCGAAGCACACTTGGCTGTGGCAGCAAAGGCACTCTCTCAGGCTATGCAGTGTCTGGAGTATTCACTCCCTCTTGCTCAGAAACACATCCTTGAAATCCAAAACCTTCCTATCTTCCACTAGGAACAGCCCTGCCTCGCCACCCAGCGCATGCTCTCAAGGGCACTACACCAGGGACTCATGTTGTGTCTGTAGTGGCTCAACTCTGCTCCTACTGGAAGTAAAGGGAGTTTTCCCAGTCCTTCCAGTGGAAACAGGGCTTGCCCAAGTGTTTACATGCAGTAGTGAAACGAGGCAGCTCTGGGACACAACCCTAAGCGACCAGAACCTGCACTCTAAACTGAGTCCATAATAACAGGAAGCACAAGGCAAGCTCTGCTATCCAGAGTGAAAAGACTACACACAAGAGATGAACTTAAACAACAGGATGTGACAGAAGGTGATTTCAGTCCAACCAACTCACTGTCTCTCATTCTCAAGCTCTGATCAGTCCATATCACAGAACTATAAAAGCCTTACCCGAGCACACTGCCAAATGCTCTTCTCTGGGTTACAAACACAGGAAAGAATGGGGGAGAAATGGCAACAGCAGAGACCAGCCTGGCAGATCCTCCAGGTGGGGCGAGATCCAGCACAGCAGGATCGGATCCTCTTTAGAGTTTAGCCAGTGGCACGGATGGTATATAAGCTATGGAAAACTGTCCCATTGGATTTTAAAACACAAACACAGCAGAATGTCATCATAAAGAAGCAAAGTCTGTGTTAAAAAATTCTAAGGACACAGCATTTTCTCCAGTTCTGACACCTTTTTAATAGAAATCACTTGTTTAGGAAACAAATAGCACTTTTGTAGGTTTTTTTTCTTTTTTACAATGTTTCTTACCTTGATCTCATTTGAAGTAACACTAGGAAGACCTCAATAGCTTTTATTTTCCTTTTTAATTTAAAAAAGTTGTTTGTTTTTTTTTTTTTCCCCCAGATACAAAGATTTTGCCCTTGCATAAAAAAACAGTGCCCAAAACGATGACACAAGGACTCACAAAGACTCACTGTATCTCACTGACACTATTACTTCTAATCTATACCATGCAAGGTCCCATCTACCTCTTTAATTAGACTGTCAGCCTGAAAAACAGCTTTTCTATTCCTTATTTAGTTCTTGTTACCAAAAGAAGAGAAAGGAAGTGAAAGAAAAGGACATTTCTCTGTTCAGTTCACACATCTGGGTCATGTGCTACTTTGTTCAGGATACCTTTGTTGTTTATAAATATAGAAAAGGGTTGGAATCTCATTTTCAAGTAATCGATGCACATTTTCTCTTGGGACACCTCCATCCAATGCTCCAAGCTGCCCCTGGATTCTGGCCCTCTTGTTTTCCCATTCCCAACATAGGCTTTCTGGATGAGTGTGAGGACCCAAACCAATTCCGCAAAGCACGTCTTGTTGTTTAATGTGAAGAATTAGGATTAACCCAAAGCTGTTGGGACAGTAGATCCTCAGCCTGTGCATGTGCTGGTTACTCAGTGAAAAGTCCATCTCCTTTCCTTTTGTACATCTCCTGTCTAAACAATAGTAAATACTGCTTATTTGATAGACTTGTCCCTTCTGGGCACTGGGATTTGATAATTTATATTTCTGTTTTTTTTTGGTTTAATAGTACTGAGAGTTTAGAAACAGGAAAAGCCCACAGGCTCTTTGGATTTGTTTTTGTTTTCCCCTAGCTAAACAAACTGTTCTGCAAATAAGGATTTGAAACCTGCTCTCCTCCCTCATCCCTGCTCCTCACCCCGAACAAAAATAAAACAAACCTATAGTGGCTGTGGAGGCTGCTGCAGGCACACACTGGTGTAAAATATAGAGAGAGTAAATATATTATTTCACTTGGCATGGTGCTGGCAAAGAACCCCCAGCTGGCACTATTCATGTAACATGATCCAAACTTTGCATGTACACACAGAATAAGAAGGATCAATTGGCAAACTCCGGTGCCGCCTGGCACAAGCATCTTCACGCTCTCTCTGGAACCAAAGAACTAAAGAATTCTGCACTTTCCAGAAGAAATCCAGTTTTGCTTTACTAGAGTTTTCGTTATTTTGCTCTTCCTCCTCGCCGCCACCTCCCTTGGCTCCTTCTTTAACTTCACTGTGTTATTTAGTCTCATCGCCCTTGTTACAGTTCACCATGCAGCTCTGGGAAGGGGAGGGGGCTAAGGTGGAGGTGGCAGCATTAGTATTGTTAGTGGAGTCCATGCCGTTGGAGATGGCTACTGAATTGACCTCAGAGTTTATGGGTTTTGAAAGGTCGATGCCTTGGATGAGGCGGATCAGCTGTTTTACCTTGTCCAAGGAGCTGTGCATCTCCTTTTGTTTTGCAAGGATGGTATTCTTCATTTCCATGCATTTCTGCAGTGAGACAGAAAAGCGGTAATAAGTTCAAGCTTACGAACAAAAGAAGGCAAAAGAAGGAATATGAGATTCAAAGATTTAAATCTTAAGTACAAAGAAAAGGCTGCAGCTACAATTCCACTTTCCCAGCCTAGAAGAAAAAGAATCTCAGGGCTGTGTTCACAAGAGAATTCATATTTGCAAGCTGGTCTCACCTGGTATGGCCCCCTTTCATCCCAAGGTGTTCTGCAAATGAACACAGACAGCTCCATCCTTTTGTGTTCCTTCTGAAGGGAAACTTCCAATTATATGTTCTTACTAGTTTCTCTATTAGTATTGCATTGCTGAAATTTCTTTAGCTCAGATCTGCAAACTCAGGAATCCTCCTGCAGCTGACTGCTGACACTGTGTGTGCATGCTGCTAATGGATACAGCCTTTGCTTTCACATACATTTTAGCAGGAACATCACTTCCTCCTCTCAATAAATAAAGGGGCACTTGAAAAGAAAAACAAGCCCTTCCTCACTTGAAAACCTTATTTTGTGGCCACTTCTTTCTTTTAGAAGGGGTAGTAACCTAGCTAGCTCCTCAGTGAAGAGTCAGGGTAAGATAAAAAAGCCCACAAATGATGTTTCAAGGGTGAAAAACTGCTTGCATCTTGATTTTAAAACTCGCAGAAAGGAGGAGATGGTGTCTGTAACACTCAGGTTCTTACATAAAGATTGCAACCTTCCTGCATTTTTTAAACCTCTTCATGCTGACCTCCAGACCCTGGTGGTTTCAGCTTTACTGTTTTCACCCATAGCTCATGGCTTCATAAAAACACCACAAAATGTAAAGCTAATGTGTCTTTTTGGACAGTTCCAACGAACATATAAACAATAAATTGATCATACAAAATAAACCACTCTCCTCTCCTTACCTACTGTTAATCCCTCGTGTTAAGGGCTTCCATCTGCCTGGGTATATCACTGAGAATCAGTGTTAGTGCTCTAGAGCTGCTCAGGTTATGACCAGCCACTGCTAACCAGAAGGTGACAGTCTCCAGAACTTTTACCCAGCACCTCTCACCACTTTTTTGCTCACAAACATTTTATGTGTATCCTCAGCATTTATGGGTCTATGAACATGGGACACTTACTTTTGTTCTAATAGGCAAAGACAGACAGATCATAAAGTGCATCTGTATTTAAAAGGTCTGTACTCCTGTATCCAGCCTTACAGATGTTGTCACATGAGAGATTGAAGTGAATGGCTCCAACTTTACACTGGCAACTCAAGAGCCTGATTTGCATATTAAGGTGAGAAGAGAGAGCAATTTAAGACGTATGCTCCAACTACGGTGATAAACCAAGGTGGAAACTACAACTTCTGGTTCAAATATGCCATTATCTAATTAATGTTATACAGAGGCATGCACAGTGTCCAGCTGCTGACTGCCAAGGAAACACATCAAGAGCCTGAAAGTCAGTCATGAGGAAATGGTCACTTCTGTATTAACAAGGTCTGGAAAGCACACCAAGACTGTAAATCTTCTTACACACAGAGGCCCAACCATTGTTATTGAAGTAAGCCACTGGAGAATTTGACTTAATCTACTGCCCGCAAATCATAGTGCTCCGGGTCATGTTTGTCACCTGCTGATATTTATAGGGCACTGTATGTACAATATATGGTCAGCATGGATCAGGTATAAGTGACTCAGTATAAGTGTATGTGCCTGTATTTCATTCCTGCTCCCTGAAGTCCTAAAGAGCAAAGGAAAGTGCCCACTCAATTCTCACTAAATCCAGTGGAAGAAAGGTCTAGTACATGGAGTCACTCTACAGTTTTCCCTCTGCATTCTGGCACCAGAACTCAGGTGCAGAATTATTTGGGAGGGCAATACTCACCGTTATAGAATTGCTGAGCTGTTTGACCTTCTGCTCTAGTTGTTCTCTTTCCTGTTTTAAATCTGAACTCCATTTAAGTAGTTTCTGTTTTTCCTCTTCTTTTGCTGCAAAATGAAATATTAATCAGAGTATTTAAAATGTTCCTGTTACAATAGTGGGTAGAGGGTCTATACTGTTTCATGTAAAGAGAGTAATTGTGTTTAAAGTCAATTCAATAATTTGTGTACCGAATCACCCCCAAAATTCCACCTACATACACAAACATCATTTGCTAAGAAGTCTTAACAAATATTTAGACTGCTATTTTCACTGTACTAGTGATTCAGGTGCTTTCCCTTTAATTTCCTTTTGTAAAGAAAGCACCATTCTATCCCATTCCTGAAATAACATCTTCCATTATTAAAAGTGAACAAAGGTGTTCTCCATTTTCCTACCTGCTTTATATGCAATATATGAATGAACAATTGCTAAAGTTCCTGGCCATGGGATTGCTTCTTCCTTCTTTAGCATCTGAAAGAAAAGTGTTTAGAGATTTAGCTGGTACGTCTAAGAAAGCAAAAAGGAGAAGGATGGAAAGACTGAGGATTTTCTTTTCTGGCTATCATTAGCCTCAGCCCTGTTGACATGAAGCTTCACAGACCTGTTCTGAGATTTAACAGAGGGAATTATTCACAACTGTATTGTGGCTGCCACAAAGCAGGCCTGTTTCTTACAAATGTCAGCATTTTCTCCAATTCCCTCCATAGCCACAGATAAAGTCTACTAATGAAACTGAACAACTTAAAAGAGGGATGAAAAGATAATGTATCTGAACTCAAACTTGCCAGCAGACATAAACATTATTTCATGGTTCAGACAAATTGCTGATCTTAGGTGTTCTGGGACAAAAGTTTTCATGGTAGAGAACAGTCTCCACACCATACATTCTAACATCACGCTTCCTGGCTAGTAAAACATGAAACCTTCCTAACTTCTTATCAGAATCATCTTAATAGAGTTGTCAAACTCTCTGTAAGGGGAAGCACCATCCTAACAAGCTTTATATTGAGAGGAAGGACACGTATTTTTAATGACTGAATCAGAAGATAGAGGACTTGGTCACTTTACAGTGAAATTACTCAGATTTCCCCCATGAATTTTGTGGGAACTTATCACAGAAATATAAAGAAGAGGGATACACAAGGTGAGAGTAGGCAAGAGCAGGAGCAGGGAAGTGGTAACACTCCCTCCTCTCTTGTAACTACTGACCAAGTCACTTGAGTTTTGCATTTTCATGCTGCTGAACAGCAGGTCAGGCTGTTTTCTTACACTACCATCTGGCTAACTGAAGGTCACGTGGGTGATGAAGCAATATGCTCTGTTAGACAGAACACTAACAGCTTCAGGCTGCTGATTATCAGCAATCCTTTGCAACTTCTGCAGCTCCACTTAAGGGTTGGGAATACAATAGTTTACTTCTTTGTCTTGTAATTTCAATGCAATTATAAACAGAATGTTAAAATAGAATCTGTTCACTTCAGCTGTGTACTTTCAGAGAGGGAGCTGGAAGGAAGAACCCCCAAACTGTTCACATATCCTCATTATACTGATGCTGGATGATATTATCAAAGACATCACTGAAGACAACCTCTCTGATGTTTGATTTATATGAGCAAACAGGGGCTTATATTTGCTCTATCTACTGAGGTAGGATAGTGCAAATGTTTTATTTATTTGTCCAGAAGAATATACTAATAACGTTTGAAGAAATGAGCTTCAGATGAACAGCAAGAATTTTATGGGTCATAAAGAACCTTTCCCAAAAGCCTGCATGCTTTAGGCCAGAAATAACACATGGGTAACACATAAAGACCCCAAATCTGGGAGCAAGACCTAAGAGTTTTATATTTGCATGCATTCCAATAGAGGTAATTTGATGAAATTCACACAAGCCTTATTCCAGATAAAATTGATCTGCTCAGTGTCAGACTGCCCTGATCTAAGAAAGCCAAGTGATCTCTTTATTTTCTTTAACACCCCAAAATCTTTAGAGTGCATTGTATATAACTCTCTCCTTGTCTGTCAAACAATACCTGGTCTTGACATTTGGGACAGATCCACATGCCCTTGGGAATGGTTTTCAGAGGTGGGTCCAGACAGTCCAGGTGATAAACACGTGAACATGTGTCACACATCAGCAACTGCCCGCTTTTTCTGCAAACACTGCAAAAATCCTCATGGATATCGCCCTGTGAAATTGAGGGGAAGGGATGTAGGGGAGAGAAAGAGAGAGAAAGCAAAAAGTGAACTTTCACCTTTGACATCTACATCCCAGCTGAATGCAAAGTTTACTGCACAAACTATTTCTAAGGGGATTCCAAATGGTCAAGCCCTTTATAGGCTGTGGAACAGGAAAACCAGGCAGGATGTCAGAAACGCTGACATCTGTGCTCCCAAACACTCCTTCTGTCCTCCCAAGGCAAAGTGTTACTTTATGAACACTTATTACTATAGCTCCTTATAGTGTGTATATATATATATGCTATATATACACTATACTATACATATATACACTATATAGATACTATACTCTCTCTATATATACTATAGC
>JANHGB010011430.1:14261-31646 GCA_026283785.1 Coracopsis vasa | reverse complement strand
GAACACTGCCAGGGATGGGGCAGCCACAGCTTCCTTGGGCACCCTGTGCCAGCGCCTCAGCACCCTCACAGGGAAGAACTTCTGCCTAAGGTTTTGTCTCAATCTTCCATCTGTCAGGTTAAAGCCATTCCGCCTTGTGCTGTCACTAATCCCCTTGTCAAAAGCCCCTCTCCAGATTTCTTGTCAGCCCCCTTTAGGTATTGGAAGACTGTTACGAGGTCTCCCTGGAGCCTTCTCTTCTCCAGGTTATTTGAAATATGGAATATTTTAAATAAGAAATATGAACTATGAAATCTGAAAGCAGAAGCATGGCTGCTGGAAGCTAGAGAGGGGTTTGCAGACTGCAATTTGAGGGCACATGGGGGGTGCGCTTACTAGGGGAGTGATGACTCAGAGATCCCTGATTGCACAGAGCAAGTCAAAAGGCCTGTTTCGTGTTCAAGATGGTGTTTGTCTTGGGCAGATTTCTGGGGTATCAGCCACAGTGGGGGTTTGTGTCCTGCTCCCACCGTCCTGTGCTGGGTGCACTGCACGTTTCCGTTGTGCTCCCCTGTGGCCAGCAGAAGCTACTCTGGAGCACCTCCCTGACACACTTTGTCCTGTTTTAAAGATTTTAATAGCGGGTGCTTTGAATAATTCAAATGTAAGCCATAGTTAAACTTACAAAATAAATGTAAGCATGCAGTATCAGGTTGTGGCTGACAGTTACTGTAATGCAGGATGATCTCTTTCTGTGAGCTTGCTTGTGCTCTGTAGTTCTTTAATTCTGAGTGCACTGTGAGCAGACCACCTGTAGACCCTCAGTCCTGGCCACCAAATGTTGATTGATAGATTCTTTACTACACAACATTAGTTGCATCTCTGTGTTGCTGGATGTTACTGGAGCATAGGGGACTTTAATATTAACTGAGGAAAAAAGAAGAAACTGGAACTGTGTCTACTCTTCTGCACTTCAAAAGACTTGTTCTGCAATTTTTGCTTACCTTTAAAGATAGTAACTAGAAAGCTCGTGGTGTGGGAGCCTTTGCTTTTAAATGCCGTAGCAAACGCAATACTCACCGATTGAACTTGCAGTTGGCAAAAGCAAAAGCTGGGGGGGGATGTAAGAGAACATGTGCTGTCCTTTGTAGTTTCAGCTCTTTTAGAAGCACTCACAAATAGCTTTAGTTTCTTTAGCAAATACAATGGCATCATTCTGGGCATGCCTAGTAGAAGTGTTCTGGGACTAGTAAACTGTGAACAAACCTGTTTGCATTGCTGTACTCTACAGCGCAGCACAGATAAGCCCTAATTGTTATGCAACTCCTTAGCATAAGCTCCTGGCATGGCTCATATGCTTCCCTTGTACTAAGACCGTCCAAAATAGCAACAAGAAAGCATGTAACTAAAGACACAGCAGGAGTGTAGGAATTCACCCAGGCCTTGGATGTTCTAAAGTTTGAACAATTCCTCATTTTAAGCCTTCCAAAATGCTAAGCATAATGTATTTTCTTCGGAGCTTCTTCAAGGTAAGCAATTTCAGCTTTTCCTGAGTGTGGGAGTTTGTTTGGTTTAGTTTTGTTTTGACACGAGAGAAACGTAGATTTAAAGTCTTTGTACAGGAATGTAGAGAGTAGTTTTCTTGGGAACTGGTGCCCAGTAAGTGTACTCACCAGGTTTGCAATTTGCTTTGCTATGTGAACGTTTGATTTGTAGAAGGTGATTATTTTGTGCTACGATAAAAAGGAAACACTTGTTGTGGGGTTATGTTAAGAAATCTTTATATGATGAAAACCATAACATTTATGGTGCAAGCCACATACATCAACAGGGAGTTGTTAGCAGTGAAAGATGCATTTTATGAGACAAAATCAAATTATAGCTCATATTTATTGTATTTTCCTGAAGTGTTTGTTGTATTTTAAACATGCTAAAGTGAACAAAGGTCCCATTACCTAAAATGCTTTAGCTAAAAAATACCTGCCAATATATATGTACAAATTGCTGCCAATAAAGGGAAGTTTATATTTTAAATTATTAAATCAAACCAGACCAAAATAAAATCTTCACTGATGGGTGTAAAGCTGGGGACAGTTTCATTTTCTATGAATCTAATAAATTCTACAGTTTTGTGGCAGAGGTCCTGCTGCTGTCTGCTGTTGGACTGAAATAGCTGTTTCAGAGCTGAGCCCCAGCTGCAGCTTTCACCCTGCTCAGAATCAGTGTTACAACTGGAGCATGTACTGCAGGTGTCGTTAGAGGTGTGCACTGTGAAACCTGTAGATGATTTGGAGAAGTGGGGGCCAAAGGAAATGAAAGTTTAATTGGATTAGTGAATATTGGATTATTCTGTCATCTAAAAGGTCAGAATTTGAAGTGCCGCAGAGAATTATGCCACTTAGAAGAAAAATACTGAAGGAATAGAATAACTGTAATCAGCTGAATTCCAGCTTCCCATTATGTTGTCACTGATACGTTTGCTTGCCAAGCTACTTCTTGGTAAAGTATGCTGCAGGATTGCATATGAGTGTAAAGTCAGCAGTAAATCTCAACCCAGAGTTGCTCTGTGGAGACTGCTGTTGAAACTAAATGTGAGAAAAGGTTTAATTTTGGTCCTAAAATATGTACCACCTGTAACCACCCCATGGTTCACAGAAAAACAGTAGCACTCCGAAGTAGAAAGTGGGCCTCATTTTTGGCAACCTTTTTTAGGCAGACTTTGTGGAACTGGTCATAAAAATTACCCAGGTTTGGGTTGAAAAAGCCTACTGAGCCTTTTCTGAATTACTTTGTTACTCTAAACACTGCATTCTTTGGGAGCTTAAAGCAAGGGTCAGGAAAAATACAGTAGGAAGGTTTTTCTCTGTTATGGGGTATGGCTGGTGACTTATCCTTGCATTGCTGTTTTATCACATGACAAATCGTGACTGAAAAATTTTAGCATAAAACATATTACTAGATTGTATGTAAATATTTTACTTTAAGGTGTGAGAATATATACTTCTCAGTACTTAAAAGAGTACTTACTTTATAGGAGGATCAGACATCAACAATAACATTAAGACATAAGTATTAATAATACAGGTATTAGAGAAAATGGAACTGAGTAGAACTGGTAGCTGTCAACAGTGTTATGGTGATTACTGGATTCTTTCTGAAAATGTAGTGAAAGGACAAAGGAATGGTTTTAAACTGACAGAGGGGAGATTGAGATGAGCTCTTAGGCAGAAGCTCTTCCCTGTGAGAGTGCTGAGGCGCTGGCACAAAGTGCCCAGAGAAGCTGTGGCAGCCACATCCCTGGCAGTGTTTAAGGCCAGGTTGGACACAGGGGCTTGGAGCACCCTGCTCTAGTGGAAAGTGTCCCTGCCTGTGGAAGGGAGCTGGAACTGGATGAACTTTAAGGTCCCTTCCAGCCCAAACCAGGCTGTGATTCTATAATTTTAGTTTGTAGCAGCCTTGTGCCATCTCTTTGTTTCAGTTTGAGAGATTGGCAAGGGTCATTGTATACCTGTAAGTTTAATTTTGCATTCATTGACTTAAAACTAACAGCTAAGTTGGTGAAACTTTCTGCAAAATGGAGGTAAAGTTGAAACTATTTTAATTGCAGTTTCTTCATTGTTTTCTGTGAAGTCTTCTTGAAATAGAAAGCACTTAATTGAAAGCTGGCCATGTATCTAGAGCTGTATTTTACAAGCCTTGTGAACCATGCTGCAATCTGATACTTTTGTGATTTGGGTTGTGCTAGAATTGCTAGAATGACCCAAATAGCTTGAAATGCAGTCTGAAGTCTTAGTCATGTTTCTCAATAGGATTTACACTCCTAAGATCCTTATACCATGACTGGGAACTTTAAAAGTATCACCCTCACCTGACTGGAAAGAAAAAATAGCCTGAGCCATACAGCTAATAAACCTGCTGTTGGCTTTGGGATAGATGCTGCTGACAATATGGGAGAGTTACTCTGGTGCCTCTTGTCCTCCTCTGGAGGTTACATCAGCACCACTGCTGATGGAAGGAGCTGGAGGAAGTGGGAATAGCATAAACCTGTCCATGCATCTCCAGGAGGGATCTAGAGCTGGATGCAGGACCATGGGACATGGCCAGTGCCTCTGCCTGCCCTCATTCGTTCCTGGCTGCAAGGCTTTAGTAGCATAGAACTATGAGTTTACGATGAGTAACCGTATGAAAGTATCATGGTTCCTTTCACTGCGTGTTCAAAGCAGACACAAAATTGCATGCACATGTGATCTTGTGAAGATGTGTCAGCAGAGATATCCTGTTATATCTTGGCCAATCAAGATTTTTATCTCCTGTAAGAATCCATTTAAAGGCTTAATATGTTTATCTTTGGTTCTGCCTAGAGAAACGGAAAGAGATCTTAAGGTTGCTCAAGATGCACAACTGCAGTGGGGTTGGCTGCTCTTTTTTCTCACTGATTTAAATAATTCTTTAATGAAAATATTCTACGTGTCTGGTCAGTTAGTGGGAAAATTCTTGTTTCTCACAGAAAATGTGCAGAAATCAAAGTGTAACTGTATGAAATGGCAAATCATACAAGTGGCTCAGATGAGCCTGGATTAGTCAGAAGTGCAGAAATGAAGTTTATGGAAGTACATTATTGTTTTCTTTACTTTCAAACCTAGAAAATACAGATTAATGTTGCTGTCTTTTATGACAGCCACAATAAGAATCGTGCTTTCACTTGCGGCATGGAGCATTTAAAAGCAGGCAGCCTGTTGCAGTCATTTTCAATTCCTGTCTAATACCACTGATACAGCAGTAAACAAGGCACGATGCAGATTTGCCACTAATACCTTTAATGGCTCTAAAATAGTATGCCTATTGTTCTCTCTGAACCAAAGCTCAGGGTCACTAATACCGGCTAAATAATTCCTGGCCACTTTAAAAAGCCTGAGTACGCCTGAACAGCAATTGCAGCAGTTGCCAGTTGCAGGCAGAGCTTTTCAGAGCCCTACTGCTACTGTCATAGGAAACAGTATTGCACAGCTGTAGAACATCCTGAATTTGTGTCAGATTCAGTGTGCAGAGTGTTGGACATTCCTCCTTTTCATTGGCTACAACTTTGGTTTTACTCTGCTCAGAAATCTGTGTCACGTGCTTGGTTAGTTTTGCAGCCCATCCAGCTTAGACTTTGGATCTGAACCTAACTTTGTTGGCTTTCTCTTTGAACAATATGCCAGCTTGCATTTAATGAATTGAACTGAAGAGTTTTTCACAATGTCTGTCTGAAGGGTTTTTGTTCTGATTTAAGGAATGCAACACCACATTTGTAGTAACTTTAGATCTTGCATCTGTTTCACAAGATACTCACTGATCCTCAAAGGTGAGGTTCCCCCCTAAACTTTGTTGTTTAGTTCCTTTTTTTTATGACCATCAATATTATAGCTGGGCTAATCTTTATTAGTCGCAGTCTTGGTACCTGTAAGATCCCTGTGAAATGAACCCTAGAATAATGTCTGGTTATTCTGCTCTGAAGGTCAGTTCCTTTTTCCCTTATAGTGAAATCTCTATAGCAGAGATTCTTAAAGTTCTGATTTCAGGTAGATTTGTGCCAGACATAGAGGCCATAGAGGCAGGGACCTTGCTGAGTGTACATTCCTTTGGTAAGTCAGAATGTTTTCTCATTGAAAATGTACCTTGTTACCTCAGAAGCATTGGTCCTGTTATATGTAGCTGTAACATCACTGTTGTATGGGGCCATGTCTTCAATGTACCATATCTAGCTGAATAATGAGTAGATACTGCAATTTGGCCTAAAACTAATGAATGACTGTAACATTGCAACTGTTTGTCACCTGATCTAGGCGGTGTGGTGTACTAATACCATCTTTAAGCATGATCAGCTGTCAGGCAAAGAGATATGATGCAGGTATCCTAACAGTGTATTGCCCTTTGGCACGCTGTGTGTGTGTGTAATCTCAGGTTTCAGTCTAACAGATACCAAGATCATCCTGTACAGTGGGATTTCTGTACGCTGATGCTGCAGCTTTCTAAATAGCAACAAAAAGCATAAAGAGCAGTGAAACAGAACATTTCAGTGTCGGGTGGGAACTGCTTTCTTGCAAAACTGGCTGAAGAAGACTGTCAGTGTTTAGCTGATGAGCTTCTTGGAGCATAAATTAAACAAAGCCAGTGTTGAGCGGGAGCTCAAGTGCAATTCTACAGTGTCAGCTTAGATCTTACAGTAACATCTATAGCAACTCATACTACCTGAGTAACAACTCTGCAAGTAATACCAGAATACACACCTCTTCATTAAAAACTTAAAGAGGGCTGCTGATGTCTCATTCAATATGCAAAACAACAAATTTGTGTGATTGCACATAGGCTTGTAAGAACCCCTGGGTTTTAAATACATGCAGAACAGGTATTGTAGTCAATGGTGTGAGTGTTTGTTCTTGCAAAAATAGCTAAAAAAAATTTACATGAGTTTTTAAATAGCTTTAAAACCACAGCTATTTCAGGAGTGTAAATTCACATACAGAATTCATATAGAAGTCCCTGTAAGGGTCTTGCTTTTCAGCTGAAGTTGCTGTGGACAAACGCTTTTCAACTGAAGTAACCACGAACTCTTAACTTTTGTCCACAGAAAGTAAAATGCTTTGACTGAGGTGCATTTTGCACAGAGACAGGGAGTGTAAAGGCCAGAGCTCAATAGATTTGATACTAAGAAGGAATGGAAATTCATATACTTTATTCCTGCAATGGCTTCCATATAAAAACTGTTGTTTCCTGATACTGAATTAAGCTGCAGAGTGTATGACAAATCATTGTGAGTGGAAATTTCTTATCCCAGATAGTTATCTTGTATATTCTTCACCAAAAATGCTGCACGGTCCATGGCGATGTGCAGTCTTCATGGAGAAAACGATGCTGCAATATGGAAATGAACATACCAGATGAGAGTAGAGGAGCTAAGGATTTCTGTATCAAAAGCAAATAAATTGGTGAGATTAAACTAAGAGCTAGTTCACAAATCAGAGGGTTAAAGAATTAGTCTGAAAACGCTAATAACTGAAAAATGGAATGAGGTTTGGATCATGCATAGCTATTGTGTCAGTGAAGATACGCTAGTAAGGAAACAAAGTGTCAAATGAACTCTCACTGTTTTTAAGGGGGAATGCATTTTGACAGAAGAAGCTTAAGGAGATATAAAAGGAAAGGTAGAACTGCTTAGTATGCCAAGTATCTGAATAATTAAAAGACAGTCTCTGATGCGTTAATGAGTCTTTGACAGTAATGGAAACTGGAATTAATGGCAGCCAGGTAATTCCTGATTAACCTGCCTGTATTTATGTAAATGAAAAGGGGTGATGCACACATACACATACTCTTCCCCATCTGAAATAGTGCCTCAGAAGTGAAGTTGTCTTTGTTTTCAACACAAGAGTGCTGTTATCAGTCTAGGAGAGTGGAAGCAAATTCAATATCCAAATCATTAACATTTGTGATTAATACTGAGCATATTGTAATGCCTGTCA
The DNA here is from genome assembly GCA_026283785.1 of Coracopsis vasa. Lineage (NCBI taxonomy): Eukaryota > Metazoa > Chordata > Aves > Psittaciformes > Psittacidae > Coracopsis > Coracopsis vasa. The sequence continues at coordinate 24,165 of JANHGB010011430.1, read as the reverse complement.
CGTCTAAGGCAGGACAGACTGATCCAGGACTTAGATCACAGAGGATGTCCACTAAAATACAAGTGTAACAACGGGTACAGTTATAATGCGCCCATTGACAGGCACTAACAAATTCATCCATTTGCTCAGATCTTTACTTGATGGGAGGCACTGAGTGAGATTACGTTTGATGGAGTTACTTTGACTTCTTGGCCACTAGGTTTGCTTACAATTGCTTAAAAATCTGTGACAAGATAAAAGGTTTGTAGGCCCTAGATGTTCCAATGTATCTTATGTTTTAGAAGAGAAAACTTGGCCCTTTCAGAGAATACATGTGAAAAGTGACATACAACAGTGAAGAGTGCTTTGCTCGCAGGTAAAGATGTGGGAAAAGTCCTGAAGGTCTTTGTCAGCTTTTGCGTAATAAAAGCTCATGTTCTGTTGATATGAAGATTTCCTGCAAAGTGGCTATTGGTACCGAGTCAACGGTTTTCCAACTCGCTGGAATTGTGACATTGTTGGCTGTGTCCCAAAGAATTCAAGCTGCTGGGGAGTCACAATTTTGTCTTGCCTTCAGAGACGGAATCCTGCACAGCTAGAATAGGGCTTGCTGCTGAGAAACTTCCAGTAACATTATTGAGGTCATACATATGAGTATATAATTACTTTGATAAGCAGAGTTTCAATTAACATGATTGCAATCTGGTAGCACCTGAATAGTGTTCTTTAAGAAAAGGATTTCACCCTGTACACAACATACAAATGAAGAATGAAAATCTGTATGATTAAATCACACCACAAAGTTAAAAATTACTAGGACCTATACATAGCCTTAGGTTCAACTTTTGACCCCACAAAAATTATTGCTTGACTAAAAATCCCAGGAGACAAGACAAGAATTTGCATCAGATTAATTGTCAATGACAATGTTTTTGTGGGTTTATGCAAAATGCCAGAAGAAGATTTAAATAATGAACAGCTTCTTGCAACACTCTAGCACTCCTTGAATAGGACAGCCTTGTTCCGGGCACCTCAGCCAACAGGGGCTGGAGCTTATGGAAGCATTTTAAACTAACTGAAATGCTTCACCGCTGAAACAGCATCTTCCAGATCACACACATAAAAATAAAGGTGAAATACTCATGATCTTTAGAGGACAGGTCTCGCCAAGGTTAAAGATGGAAATTCAGGCACCGCTTGCTCCAGAAATGAATGACTCCTTCTACCTCTTCCAATTATAACACTTCACTGCCTCAGACCCCCTGTGCTGAGCCAGTTTTCTACAATGACACTAAGTAGGTGGGGGCTAAAGAGCAATCTGTTACTCTTGGAAATCTCCCACGGTAGCCTTGCTGCAGACATTCACTCGGTGTGTGCATGTGGCAAGTTGAAGACAACATTTAAATTTGAGTGAAATGCTGTCTGATCATATATGTGACCTTTCTGAGAAAACCAAGACAAGTGCTTTTCCTCTTCAGTGCGGTCTCACTGCATCTTTGTGTCACTGGTACTAAAAAATTCCCCTTTTAAAAACAGTACTATGGTCATGGAGGCCTTAGAGAAGCCTTGTTTGCAGAGCCTGGCTCTTCTGCCTGAGATTTAACATTTTCAGTAGACAAATTTCTCATCAAGCTTACATTAGGAGCTTTCCAGTTTTAAGTGCAACTTCAGCAAATCTATTTGTAGCAGGTGAGCATCGAGCCCTGGGTGTTCCCCGTGCTTACTAAAGAGGTCTGGCATAATGAAGCGAATGACCAGTTGTATGAAGAATCTAAAGTTTTCAGTGAAAAGCACTGGAATGGACTTGAAATTACCAGCAAGCTGAAATAATCATGGCCATATGGATAAGACAGGTGTCTTTCATACTGTTCTTTCATCAGGCACAAAGTTATTCTAGTGTACTCATGGTTAACACAGGGTTTCAGCTGGTATCAGCTACCATATCACTATTAATGATAACATTTTTTTGTCACACCCAGTTTGTCTGCAGTGCATGTTGATAGGTGACTGCAGTTGATGTAAGTGTGCCTGAAGGTAATGTGAAAGTTCACTCAGGTCCTGCATAGCCATGGGAGCCCTCCTGATCCACATTAATACATTCATGTTGATTCTGGATTTTGGTTAAACAAGTACCATAATACCCTGGCAATTGAATTTTAACATAACATCCTATGGTAAAATGATTTATTCCAGCTTCAGGCGACTGTTTTGAAACAGATGGTGTTAAATATTTGTCAACAATTCCAATTAAGACAATTAGTTCTTCAGAGGGAGTATGTATTCCAAAGTTGCAGATCATGCAGTAACACCTCAGTTAGCTTGCTTGCTGACAGTGATGTAACATGGGACAACATGGGGATTGATGTCACAGCAAAATCTCTTTCAGTGTCTGAGTAAACAAGCGAACTGTGTGCTTACATGGAGCCACTGCTGCTGTGCCTGGGCTCTCACCCTGCTGCCAACCCTTGGTTTGGCCCAGGTCTGCAACTGTTGGGGAAGAGAGTGGTTCATTTTGAAATTAACATTTCCCAAGTCATCTGTAGGGGGTTATTTTATATTTGTTCTCTTCTGTTCTAGTCTAGTCTAGTCTAGTCTAGTCTATTCTCTTTTGGAACAGCTAGCTGATTTATTTGGTGACACACGTAAATAGTACCGTATTCCAATTTCAGCCAGCTTCAGAAGAATCAAACTATTTGATTACTTTTCATTCATTTATAAAATGAAATCGTTTTCTAAGCCAGTATAAAGCATTTATTCATCTTCCAGGTAATGTCATGTGACTCCTGAATGAAAATGGAAATAATTGTAAAATTCCTGTTAAAAATTCATAGCAAAGCTAGCCATTCTGCACTGCTATGAAACTATATATATCATAGTATGTGTATGTGTATATATGTATAGTATATGTGTATATATGTAATACACATCACGTACATCCTGCATGGCTGTAATCCACCATTTCAACAATAACAAAAAAAACAATCAAAGGACGTGTTGTGTCTGTAAGTGGGAAAGCCAAAGATGTGGTGTTACAGTAGGAGAACAATGGACCGTTACTGTGGAGGTGTACAGTTATGGTCATAGCGTATGCCACAGGTTTGGGGTTATTTGTGTTTGCGTTTACTCCCAGTATTACACAGCTGATATCACCATGTTAGAAGAATCAAACAGAAGCCTAAACAGTTTTGTGCCTCTCCCTCTTCTTTTCCTTCTTTTGCTCCCCCCCCAGAGTGGAACAGAATATAGGCAAACCAGCCCCACACAGAAATAAGATGATCTGCTTCCTCAGCTTGTTTTTATCTTGCTGGCGAGAGCTCAGCTCTGCCCATTGCATTCTGCCTGCTCGGCAGGTTCAGCTGGTCTCTGTGCTGTGGCTCTGTTTTGTTCAGCTTTATCCTGCTGATGAGGTGGTGTGTCTCAGTGCTGGGGGAGATCACTCTTGTGTATCTTTTATTCTCATGGGTGTGAGGTTTAAACTCCTGGAAAAGCATGCTCTACGCAGACAGGCAAAGGAAAAGAAGCCAAAGTCAGCTCGGGTAATGTACTCACAGAAGTCCTGTTACGTGTGAAGAAATTATTTAAGACTCTTGGTGAGATCCTTGGCTTTCTACCATCACACCTGGCCTCTCTGTTAGATGCTTCTTCCAGCAGGCGGGTAAGAGCATGGGCCTTCACACCCTGTTTTTGGAGTGCTATTTCATGCTTGCTCTTTTGGTTTGATATTTTGAGTTTGATATATTCCGGCACTGTTAGCTAATTTCACAGGTCTTTGCCAGGAAGCCTGGAAGAACTGGGATAACTGTTATTTGCTGTATCATAAACTTTTTCTAATGAATTTCTTTTTTCTTGAACTCCTGTGGCATTATTTCTCTGAAGCCCTTCTGAAATAGGGCAGCTTTTGCCTTGATTACTGTTTGTTTATCCAAATCATGATGAAGGAATTTACAAAATACAGTTCTTATGTGATCTTGGTGAACCATTCATAGCCCTCCCAAAGCCAAGTTTCCATGACAACTAATTAATAAAGATTAACTTTTCTTATGGAGCCTTAAGACTCAAGTACATCTTGTTTTGTGATGTAGATAATCTCTGGATCTGGTTTTGGAGACTGGATCCTGTCAAAGAGATGCCACAGGCAATCTGTTCTGATTTATAGCCAGACCTGGAAGATCATTAGGGGTGAAATCTTTATGATAGCTTTTATTTTCCCAGTTCTTACATTTGTCCACCTGCTCATTTGTTTACCTGTCCTTAGTGGATGATAGTTTCTCAGCCACTTTGATTTGAAGGACATAGGAAGAAACCACACTCCTTAAATTTTGCTAACTTTAAAATTAGCTGAAAATCAGCGTAGGTTTACAGACACCTAAATTGTGATAAAACACAGATTCTCCCCCTCTCATGCTCTGTGCCTCCCTGCAGTCCTGCATCCAGCTCTGGAACAGCTCTGCTCTGGAGCCAGGCTGAGAGAGCTGGGCTGGGTCAGCCTGGAGAAGAGAAGGCTCCTGAAGAGGAGACCTTAGAGCAGCTCCAGTGCCTAAAGGGGCTCCAGGAAACCCGGAGAGGGGCTTTGGACAAGGGCCTGTAGGGACAGGACAAGGGGAATGGCTTTAACCTGCCAGGGGGTACTGCACCCACCAGCATCAATGCAGGCAGTGAGGGCAGCGTGGGATTCCCACCAGGCACCAGGCAAACCCCGGCTGCTGTGAGGATAAATCCGGAATTTCCAACTCATCTCAATTTCTATCACCTCTGGCTGAGACAGTGAAACAGGCTCATAATGAAGCACCAGAACAGGAAACGCTGACGCTTTTAATCAAAACCAAGTGATTTGAGGTGGTAAAAGGGCATTTCTTGTTTTGAAGCATCTCAAAGTGAATTGTTCCGGTTTAAACTGGCATTTTGAAATAAAAAATGGTTTGTTCCAAAATGCTGATTTCAAATTATATTCTTCATTTTGATTCTCCCAGCTGGGGGAGGGGAGGAGAGATAGGAAAATGCCATCAAAAACGTTGACATTTGACCAGGAAAACCCAACCAACCAATAAAAGGTAGAAAGGGGGAAAGGTGTCTTAACAAACCCACAGAGTTTATGCTAGAAAAGAATGTAGATATAAGCAAACATTCTTCATTAATGCTATAGAACAGCCAGCGTGGCCAGGAGCAGAGTGCAGCATGGCTGGGGAGGACATGGACACACAGGCATCCTGCTCACCTGGCTCCATCCCTGCCCACTGGTGACAAGGGACTGACCCCGCTCTAGCGCATCCCTCTCTCAGGCTACACCCCACACAGCCCCAGACCTCTCTGCCTCAGCAGAATGAACCCGAGAGGGCTTCATGTGCAAGGAAACCACCACTCCTTGAAGCAGGCAGGAGTTGAGGCAATGACACCGTGCCAACTGCACCGTGTAAAGCTGTATTTAGGCAATTCCCGGAATTTACTCTGCAAGAGCCTTCCTCAGAGGGGGAATTTCACACAACAGCCTGCACTGTTGGAGTCCCTTCAGAGATCCCACAGCCCATTGTGTGCCATTGGTGGCAGCTTAAAATGCGTGCTAGGTCCTCTATGAGGAAGTAAAGAGCTCTCAGAGCTGCTCAGCCCCTCACTGAAACCCAGGGGCACTGTGTGCATCAGTGCTCAGCATCACGGCACGATGCCCCCCTGCATAGTGCATCCCCCCTGCCACGCTAGACCAGGGGAGCCAGCGACGTGTGCCACAGCACACATCTGTCCTGCTGCACAAAGGGGCACATCTGGCAGCCCAGATGCAAGGACAGCAGACACGATGCTGGCACCAGCTTCTGCATTGTTTGCAGCAGGGAGCATTGGATGCCAGCACACATTCCGTGCAGCTTCCAGCAGAACGGCCAGGTCCCATGGGAGGTTGGCTCACATCTGACATCCCAGTCTCCCAGCTGCTGCTCCAGCTCCCCCTCTACACAGGGCATACAGGGAGCACAGCCACACTTCCAGGCATGAGCACTGAGCCCCACAGCCCACCCAGAGCCTCTCTGGAAGAGCCCAGCTCCTTCCCATGGGACCCTCTGGATCACTGAATTCTCCAGAATTACAGAATGAATCACATCATAGTTAGGGTTGGAAAGGACCTTAAGATTACCTAGTTCCAAACCCCCTACCATGGGCAGGGATGCCTCACACTAGAAGGAATGGCTCCAGGAGCCATCAATCCAGCGATTCCATCCCCAAATCCCTCAGCAGGACCAAAAAGCAAGCGCACCACTGGCTGCCTTCATCCCACACAGGACAGGGCTGCACTCCCAGCACAGCCTATATTTAGCTCAGAAGGGCTGAGCTGTTTGCTCGAGCCAAGGAAGCATAAATAAATCACAGCGTTATCAATAATGCAGCCACAGTGGCCATGCTGTGCTCAAGGGAAGCTGCTGCGCCAAGCGGGAGCCAAGCCGGCGGCTGGGAACAGCACCCTGGGTTCGGAGGAGCACGGGGCCAGGAGGTGCCACCGGAGCGATGCTCCTCCCCGGATCCACACTGGCACAGGCGCTCGGTGCTCCCATTCCAGCACAAACTCCCATCAGAAAACAGAGCTCCACAGAAATCGCTGCTTTGACAGTTCTCAACCTCCACCGTTGTGAGCCTCCAACTCCAAATGTTTGGTCTGACGTGAAATTTTTCAGCCTGGAATGTCGTTCGGAAATGAAGAGTGGCGTTCTGGCACATCAAAGCACTTAATTTTGATCGGAAATATCAGGATCCTCTATTCCATTACGTTCTGTTGGGAGTTTTGTGGAATTTTCCGTTAACATTTTGTAGTTAATTTCCACCTTTTGGGTCTGAGCTGGGACCTGAAGTAACCCCAAAGGGCCTAAATCTCTCAGAAGATAAACTTCAGTCATAACCAGCATGGCAAGAGATGACTGCTCCTCTGCATGGGCCCACATCCCTCCCCACGGTCACTCATAGACATGGGCCATCACCTGCATCTGAGCCTCATGGAGGTTCCCCAGCACAGAGACACACCAGGAGCAGCCCCGTGCTGCCCTCCCAGCACCCAGCCCCTCTTCTGCTCACAGGAGCTGGAGGCTTTCTCCTCCTCCTCCTTCATTAAGGCCCCAGGTAGAGCTGTGACCCTGCGGCCAGGACGGTGCCGTCGCAGCTCAGCTGGAACGCAGCCGGCACCCGCAGTGCTAATGAGGGACTTTCTGTCAGGCTGGATTATGCTCCAAGTCCTGTCAGTCTGGAGCATTGTTTGCAATGGTCCATGTGAGCTGGATCATTACAGTGAGCACAATTCCACCCAAAAAAAGAAGCAGAGAGGGATGGGGGAGGCCAGCACAAGGGCTGGTTTTCTATGCCAAGTGACACAAGCCCTCCCCGCTGCAGCTCCAGCACCGTCAACCTTTGTGCACATCTGGCCCTGTTCTCCTGCCAGTTTTCCAGAAGCTATTTTCATACTCCTGCTATTTCAGCACTCCTTGGAGTTTGGTCAGCTTCATTTAGTGCAAGGAGAGGCGCAGGCTTTGACCCACAGAGCACACCCCAGGGCCCTATAGTGCCCTGGACCCCAGGAGCAGAGGACAGGCTGCACACCCAGCCCTTGAGCACCCTGTGCATGGCTACCTGCAAACCTCATGACACTCGTGGCCAAGATGAACCCCCCTCATACAAGAGGGAGGGCTGGGCCCCCAGACCACTCTGTTCTGTGCCCATGGGCACTGCCCAGAGGAAAGGTGTCCTTCCCTTACCCTGAAGCACAGCTCCATGGGCTGCACAAGAGGTGATGGCAGCGGCACAGAGAGGCTGCTGAGTCTCCTGAGAAGCTGATGCCTTCCTGAAAGATCCTGACAAGCAAGGAGACACCTCCACAATCCCCCAGGAAGGAACAGCACAGGCTCCGGTGTGGTTCTCTCTCCAGCAGCCAAAGAGAAAGCAAAAGCAGTGGGACAGGCTCGGCAGAGGGCATCTCCCTTCTTCAAAAGGCTGGAAAATCAGCTAGGAGCTGGATCCTCCACCCTGGGCTGATGAGGAAGTGCTCAGACACGCACATGCTGTGAGGTTTTGGCCCAGGATCTCTGAGACACTGCTGCTGCCCATCCTGAGAACAAGCTGCAGGGCTAGGGTGTCCCTGGGGAGCCTGGTCAGCAAGATGCTGCCATCCCCTGAGCACAGACCAACTGCAGCAGCAACCTCCACATCCATCGCTTCGGGCTTCTAGTGCAGGGCAGGAGACTGGCCAAACCCTGCTCCCTCTGCAGTGCTGAGGATGCTCAATTACAGGTAAAGCTGGGGAGTCAGAGCTACAACAGCCATAGTGCTGGGACAGCACCTAGGAGGCTGCATCCCCACTTGGAGCTGCGCTGACAAGAGCTTCATGCAGTAATTCCTGCACCCTCCCATACTCTGTGCTCCCCAAACACTGCACTGCTTTTCCCCATAGCAAAACCTGCTGCACAGAAGCCTGACCCAAGCCCAGGAGCTCTAGATTGAGTGGAGTCCTTTTAGCTCTTACTTGGGTGCACTTAGAGCAGTCCAGCCTCACAGATGTTCTAGTGAGGGCAGCATGAGCCATGTGCCCTCCAGGGCAAAGAGGAGACCAGGGAGCACACAGAAACACAGAGGACTCCTTCCCCCCACGTGTGCTCTCTTGCACTCTCCTCTGTGATTTATTTCCATCTCCTTGCTTATTCCTCAAGCGTCTGCAGCGTTTCCTTCCCAGCCAAGGTGAGCAGGAGAGTTTTTAGCTCTATTTCCACCCTAGCAAGGCCCTGCTCCTGCTCCCTCGCTTGGTGAATCCCACCACCCCACTGCCTTTGACAGCTCAAACCTCGGACTCATCCAGCACCAGGAACCTCTCTGGAAAAGCATGGTCGTTCCTCAGGGGTGTTGAAACCCAAGGTCAACAACAGCTCAGTCTTCTCAGTGGAGGATAGCAGAGGGCTTGACAGCTCAAATGGTTTCCCCTGGACTTCCAGCATCTCACCTGAGCGGGCTCTTTGCTGGGGTGTGGGTGCCCGAGCACAGATGAGCTCTCACAGGACAAGGGGACCTGCACACTGAGTAGCCCCCCAAGCCTCACACTGCATCAAAAGGGAACGCTAACCGGCAGGAGGAGGAGATTCCTGCTCCCTGCCCAATGCCACAGCATGGATCCGCTCCTGTCTGTCTCCAGAGTGGGACTGGTACAGCTCACCCTCTCCTCTGGACCACCAAGCATCCCCTTGCAAGTGAGGGGGACACCCAGTCCATGAGAGCTGCTCCCCATCCAGCACCCCCACCCAGCTCCAGCCAACCAAGCCCACCCCAGCTGAAGGAGTTACAACAGAGAGAAACGAGGTAGAGGAAGACTGAAGCCCACAACCCATCCATCCTGCCTGAAGCTTCGGCTGCAGGGGACAGCTTGCACCAAAGGCAGGAAACGGTTGGTCTCGATTTCCCCTTCCAGGGTGAAGAAGCATTTTTGGCTGCAGTCACCCGGGATCTCTCCAGAAGCAGCTTCGAGGCGCCGGTAGGATCGTGGCACTGGGGGCAAACGGCCCCGGCCAGAGCTCGCCCCCAGCAGCAGCCCCCTGCCAGAGCCAGGCCGGGGCGAGCACCCCCTCCGCGGGCTGTGCCCCCCGCCAAGGGCCGGGCAGTGGCCGGAGATCGCCACTTCTTATGGCATTACCGGTAACCGAGCACTCAGCAGGAGCCGGCAGGGAGAAACTTACCGCGAAGACCCACCCGAGCCCCGCACCGAGCCGCCGAGGAGCTCGGGGAGCCCCGCACCGACCGCCCCGGAGGGGAAAGAGAACCCAAACACGCTGCACCCGAGCGGCGGCCGGGCTGGGAGCGACCTTCGTCGTCGACCGTCTCGTAAAGGAGACGGACCGTCAGCTCCGATACTATAAAATTAATTCCGAATACGCAAAGAGGCGCAATTACCTGCTCCATCCGCGAAAAAAGTACG
>JANHGB010011430.1:0-14161 GCA_026283785.1 Coracopsis vasa | reverse complement strand
TGAGATGAGCTCTTAGGCAGAAGCTCTTCCCTGTGAGGGTGCTGAGGCGGTGGCACAGGGTGCCCAGAGAAGCTGTAGCTACCTCATCCCTGGCAGTGTTCAAGGCCAGGCTGGACGAGGCTTGGAGCAGCCTGGTCAGGTGGAAGGTGTCCCTGCCCATGGCAGTGGGTTGGAACTGGATGAGCTTTAAGGTCCCTTCCAACCCAAACCAGTCTGGGATTCTGTGATTCTATGGTTTAAGCAAAATGCAGAATGTTATATTGCCAAAAATATAAAGAGGTATCGTAACACAAAATAGCATAATTCTTACCCTTTCTTAACATGATTTTTATATAACATGCATCTTAAATTATTAAGAGGTATCACTAGCACTTCCAAAATAAGCTGGATTTTGCCTGCAGAATTACTTTCTGTCCTAAGAAACAAGTATTTGATTTCATACTTAACCTTTTCTCAGCTGTGAAGTTGCTAGCAATGTCTCTATGCATGGGAAAAGGGAAGGCACTCATCAAAGCTCCCATATTCTTCGGGACTTTTATGGTTGTCTGTTCTTTGGCAGGAACTTCTCTATGTTTCAAACACACTTGGGTGATATTTGCCTGAATGGGAGCCTATTTGGTTTTGTGTAAGGGCAAGCCAGGGACAAGCTGATGATTTACACTTGATTTTACTTGGATATCTGACCAACCTGAAACTTACTTTTTTTGCTAAAACAAAAGGTTTTAGAAGAGAAGGGGTTTAGATTGAATCAAATATAAAAAATTACTTTCTATAACCTGAGCATGTAAGCTTTACATCCATGCATTTCTTGTCTTTCTGTGTCAAAACCCAGAACAAATAATGGTAGTCTCTCTTGAGTACTGGTTTTGATCCCCCTTTCTATCTATGCCGTACCTTTTTCAGTCAGTGAAATACTACCTGTCAGTTCTTGAGGTTACATCAGTCCTGTATTAAGCTATGAGAAAATTCTCCCGGTAATCACTGGGAGTAATAATAACTGGGAGTAATAATAGAGCTTCAGAAGAGTGTTAGCACTCTAGTGACTACCCAGGAATTGCACTTCAGCAAAATGCTTTGTTTTGCCTTGACTTTTGTACCTTCCTATTGTGCAAAGCATGTAGTTATAGACTTGTGGGTTCAGGTGTGTCATTCAGCTGGCCAAGAGGATGCTTTCTGATATGCTGTCACTAGGTTGGACTCCATTTTGTCTATCATAAAGCCTTTGACAAAAAACTAGTTTTAATAAGACCTGTAAAAAATACGTCTTGAATAGCTTTATTTCATTCTTCCTTTAGTCCAGCAGGTTCTCTCACTGGGCTTACATGCAACAAGCAAGGCTTGACTTACAAACCAGTTTTGTACAAGGTCTTTCTGTAGCCATCCAGTGCTACATCCCATTTGCGTGAACTGCGCCAAGTGTTTTGGTGCCCTGGGAGTGAGGACCATGCTCTTCAAAGCTGAGACACGCCAAGGCCACCCACGTTTAGGAGGGAATGTGCATTTGCAAACTGGAAGATTAACTGATGCAGCATGTAGCAGCATGGCACAGGGCACTGGTCAGTGTAGTGATGATGTGGAAGTTGGCCTGAAAGACAGTAAGGAATTGGACTGTCAGAAGTCTGGGGAGAACCATGTCATTAATCTGTAGCAAAAAGCTCTGACTCTTGCCAAATTCTCAGCATCTGTTCTTTAATACATCAAATTTAGTCACTTTTGTTGCTTTAGCATTTCAAGTCAGCCAGAGAGCAACTGCCGAATAGCCTGACTTGCCTTTCTGCAGATGTGCACAGTTGGATTGTGTGCCCTACAGGGCCAGGAGTGGAGAAGCTCCCTTCCAGGAACTAGTCCTGGGTTTTATTCAGTATGCCAGCCACAGAGAGTGGGCTGATTCTAGTTGGGTGACATCTTGGTGTCTCTGAGCCAGCAGGAAGAATGCCATGCAGGTACTAGTCGGAGAGCAGGGCTAAATGACACCCAACCCTATACCAACCCCAGGGCAGGGAAACAACAAAGGCGCTTTCACTTCCCAACTGCAACTTGGATGAGCTGTGGTCCAGCCTGTCTTATTCTTTCTTGCGCTCTTGTTGCCTGAGCAGTAGCTCAGAAATCCCTAAGTAGCATGCTAAATATTTACATGTCTTTCCAGAAGCAGATGGCAGTGTACAACACAATCACCCTAGAGGTAATTTAATCCCTCATTCTTCTTAATCCACACTCATGGAACTCCACTGCCAGTAGTAGTATATGGGTCAATGTCAATGTCTATGTGAATGAATTGGATTTATTCTGGTTTTCTGGCACTCGATCTGGACTGATGATTTGTAAGGTGTCACTTGAAAATATAAGAATTGAGCTTTTGCTTCACAGTGTGTATGACTATCATCCTCCTGTTCCTCCCTTTCATATTTTCTATTTCTATCTTGACACATCTCTGCCATTTCAGGAGCAAACTTTCCACATGTTGTTAACTCCAAGGGGTCCTTGTTTCAAAGGAAATGACACCACTGCTTCATGCAAAGAGCCATATGAGCTGGGACCTCTGTGCAGCTGCAGACACGAATGTAAATGCAGCTGACTTCCGTGCTTCACACATGCAGGGGATGTTTTTGTTGGCAAGATTAGTTCCACTACTGGACTGCAGAGATCATCCCCAGTATTTCGTACTGAAAATTTTACAGGGCTAGAAGTTCTGTGTGGAAAAGAGGCTTTTACTCATTTTGTAATTGTATGAGAATACTTAATTCTGCCTTTTCTTATGTTTGGGAGATAGATAACTCCCCACCTTTTAAGCAATTTTAGCCTGTTGGAATGTGTTCTGCTTCTTTTTACAGGGGTCTTTTATCAATCAGATCTGTTTCTCAAACTCAAAGACAGATTTGAGCATGAAGGGCTAATGCTAGGTTGAAGTAAAAGCGTTTGTAGGCCCAAGTGACTTTCTGGAGAGATGAGTATTCTGGTATGAAATTTGGCCTTAAGAGTATTAAAACCAATTTCACCTGCTGACGTATTTAGGCAATTTACCTATGATTTTCAAAAGAGACTATTTTCAGCAGTGTGGGGTTAATACACTTCATTTCTATGCTCAGTTCATTCTCAGCTTGAATTTATGAACAGTCTAAGAATTATTTAAACATCAAGAACTATGGCATTAACCATGACACAATAGAGAACATAACAAATGCTGAATGTTCAGTATCAGCATGTATTATTGTTAAGTGTGTGTCTGGCACCTCAGGTACTGTCTCACCCTTCAGCACAGTAACTTGTGCTTGAAAAACAAGTCCTCAGGTAACCTGAGTCCTCAGGTGACACCCTCTTCCCCTGAGGACAGGGAGGACTCGGCAGAGGCCTCTGGCAGTAGTCAGAGGTATTCCTGGGCACAGGGAGCAACTAAGGCCTGGAAGCAAAGAATATGGGGTTCTGGAGCAGGGACACCGAGCGAAAGCTCTTAAGAGTAAATCCACTTCTTATTATCCACACTTTCACAGCACTGCTAAATCTAAGCGATGTTTTTATCTGTGTATTTATCATCTTTAAAATGGCCAGAAGTTTGCAGATTTTCACAGGTAATACCCGTGAAAGAGTTCAGCATAGACAACAAAATTTCTCTCACTGTTTTTTTTTTCTGATAGAAACCTTTACTTGTGGAAGTAGAATAACCTTTGCTTTCTGAGAACAGTAGTCATCCTATTCCAGTCATTCTCATAAATGAGGCTTTCAAGAAAGAAGAAATAAGACTTTTACTTCTGAATCAATAGGGACCTTTTTTTCCCCCCAGAGTAAGTGGAACAGAACACAAGACTGTATTCTTCTAAGTGGGATACTATTGAACCCCACTGAAGCAAGAATTCAGCCTTGGAAATAAGTGAACCTTTTCAGATCTTGCTCTTAGTCACTCTCAGGCTTTGACACAGAGATATAACATTATTTTTAAATTATTCCTCAAAGTTTATGGCTTGCTGTAAAATTTGCACATTGTACAACATGTACATTGTAAATTTAAGCTGGTGCCAGGGGTGTTCTTTTTACTGTGCTCTTGGAGAACAAGTCTCCAGGCCCTGGAAAAGTTCAAAACAGTATGATTGTGAAGAATTTGGAAATTGCATTTAACAGCTTAAAATAGATAGAACTGTGTGTTTCCCAGGGCTGGGTTATGTGTCTGTTGTACTGCTTTGTTATCAGCTTTGTTGTTGTCTTTCCCTGAAGCAGAAGTTGTTCTGATACAGAAACTAAATGGTGATGTTGGTACTTTGTCCCTTTGGGATTTTCAGCTTATGCTTGCAAACATGAACTGAATGAGTTCACAGTCTTTGAACAGCTCTGTCTCCTTGGCAACTCCAAAAGGAGAAAACGTGTTGGGAATGACTTTACAAGCAGAGAGCTACTCTACCTCTGCGCGTACTCCTGCCAGTGAAGAATGAGTCTGCCCTGTCAGTTCTTACTGAACCATGCCACAGGCCTTGATACTTCAGTCAGCTTTTTCAGGCACAGGTAGAAACCTCTGTGCCAGTTTTGTCTCTTGATAATTACTGAAATGACTCTAAATAGTGAGGAGTGATTTCACATTTATACGTTTGGAGCAGCAGGGGACACTGAATCTGCTTGCTGTCCCTGGGAAGTAGGAAGAAGGCTCTGGCTACTGATGCTTCATAAACTGAATGTTTCAATAGCAGAACATGCTTTTCAGGTGCCTGGTTTTTTGATCTTCCTTCTCTTCTCACTGCATAGCCAAACACAGATTTATATCAAAGACATCTTTTTGATGCTGGTTGTTATTAAGCATATCCCTGCAGGAGATGCCAGTAAAGGGTTTTATCTATGTGAAGTCCCCATGGCTTAGAACACAGCAGGGCTGCTAAAACGATTCTGCTCGAAATGCAGTAGTCATATTTGGTTTATGTTTAGATCATTGCCCAGAGTGAGAACCTCCAATATGCTGTCAGTACCTTTACTCTCTTGAAAAAATATGTTGGGTTCTTCCTCTGACTTTCTGAGCCTCAGTTACTTTTTCAAAGAACAGTGTATTAAATTGGTGGCTTCTAATCCAAATAACTTAGAGACAGGTCCTTGCAGAACACAGTACACATGTGCTGGGGTTTGAGATGCCAATTTGTATGTCTTGATGATGATTTTCAGAGTTGTACAGACAACCTTCTGCTCAGTTTTCCATATCTGTCAGCTGGATGCATGTGACCTGTTTCCATCAGAGGATCTGCAAAGCCATGTTACCATAAAGTGGAGTCTGAACTAGTATGTCCTGACTTGTAACATAACATAACATTACTACTGGCATCGACCCATATGGATATGAACTGACTTTCCTACAAAGTTTGATACCAGAAATGTAAGCTAACTAACAGGAAGCCCTGATAAGACTTGTGTCTGAAGTCCCTGCGCTTTGAAGTTGTAGACAATAGTGGAATAATGTGATGTTTGGATTGCTATTTTTGGATTACTCCTTGAACCATTCGGATTTTACAGTCAAAAACAAGACAGTAGCAGCCTGGCTGCCAGAGAGAAACCTTCAGTGGGAGGTGGCATCGCGTGTATGAGTGTATCAGCTGGCTGTGTCCTTTGGGTAGAATTGTTCATGTTATCCTTTTGCAGTCATCTCCCTTGCACTATTTGCATTGTCAGGGATATTGTGGAGGACTTCTAGCACAGGTTATGGGATCTGCACAGCAAGGTGTTCTCAGGGTGATCCCTGCAGTTACAGACAGCTCCATATCTCTATTTGGGTGGTTTGTGATGCGCGGGGTGTAGGAGGGGGTGAAGGTGGAAGAGTAGGCCCATGACTGAGTGAAATGGGGTTTTAGCTGGTGGTGAATGGATTGGTCACAATAGATTTTAGCAATTTCAGTATTGGCATAGTAATAAATATTGGATGGGGAGTTACTCTTGATGTTGCCCTGAAGAGCTGCTCCCATGACCCTCTGAGGCATATTGGAGTCATCTGCAGACTGCAGCAATTGAAAAGTAGTGGTCCCTGCTTGGAAAAGGAGCAGACTGCCACTGGAACAGTGTCACAGATGTATGCAGGAAACAGAAGTGTTTATAGGGTTGTGGAAGTGTCTCACCTTTTGAGGAAGGACAGGCTGGAGTCCCAGCATAATCTTATGGGGTGGTTTTGTTTAGCCTGTTCTTTTAAAAACACAATAGAGAACCCCCTTTCTATTTTGGAAAATATGGTAAGAGCAAATCTAGCTGGATGGGTGCAATCAGAACGGGGTGGCAGAGCTGCACTTCTGGGTCTCATTCCTGCATAGCAAAGCCACCATCTGATGAACTTCATGGACATGCCCATTTCTGTCAGTCAACACAATAGGCTGAAATCCTGCCTGAAATCCTGATGAAACAGTATCCCACATGGCAGCTGTCCAGCCATGGTAAGTAAAATAGCTGATTATCACCATGATCGTGATCAAGCAGCTGATCTGAAACAGAGCAATAGGCTAAAACTTTGGGTTTGGTCTTGGAGCTTAGAGAAGCTGTGAAAAAGGAGAAAAGAGAATAGTTTGGAGGTGATCCAGGGAGCAACAAGAGACAGGAAGTATTGACTTTAGCGGCTCTGGGTTGAATCCAGAGGAAGAGGTACCGTTACAGTGCCTCCCTTGTGAAAGCAGTGGCTTTAGAAGTGCTGGTGAGCCCATTTCTGAGAAAAGGGCTTGAGAGGTGTGTTTGAACTTCTGATTACCTGTGCAAGAAACATGATGACTGACACAAATGTTGAAGTGGCAAAAGTGGTGCTGAACTGGCTTTGGCTGCAGAGCTGTTCCTTCAGTTGTGATGGAGCCCTGCAACCCCAGCCACAGTGTGTGGTTTGCCTTGGAGCTCCTAACTCCATTCTGGATGCCCGAGGAACTGTTTCTGTTGCTTTATGACTTACTCCTGCCACCCACAGCCACGCAGCTGATACAACGAACATAGGGCAAGAAAAGATCAAGGCAACATTTGCCCATGAACACGGTTTTGTTTGGGTTTTTTGTCTAATGTTAGGAAAAGATACTCCTTCTGCTGATAAATGTCTGGAAACTAAAGACTCTGTGGACTACTCTTAGCTTGGGAGACCCACAAAAGAACTGAATCTATCAGAGAAATTGAGGAAGTGTTTTCTGGAGTACTGTTGCATAATCTTGCGTGTTTTTACATGCTGTATTTTGATTTATGCTGTGCTTTTAGAGGATTATTATCCCGTGTTGTATTTCAACTTCATGCCCAATGCACTTCACCTGGAGTTGAATATCTGAGCAAGTAAAATCCTTGCCAAACCACTTGTGACTTGCACAGATCCAGTCCAAAGCTGTTTCACTCCTGCCAAACCCCGTCCTGTGCCTTCTATTGTGTCAGAAAACCTGATCTTTTTACTTTTGCTATAAGCCAAGGTTCACAGGGAGACTTACTGTCTTTCATTAAAACAGCTGGTGTATTTGGGGAGAAAACCAGATACCCAACCCCTCTGTCAGCTCTGACTGAGGAAGTCTGGCTGCCTGCCTTCCTTTGGCATCTGTTCCCCAGCATGCAATAAAATGCACTGGGATTTGAGAGGAGTAGAACTCTGAGGATATGCCTCTGCCCTGAAAGAAAAGCTGTGCAGCAGCTGTGCTGGGCAAGTTGGCATCTGAAGCTGTACATGCTCATCATCTCTGCTAGGAGGCAGCTCTAATGTGGTGTAGCTTGGAGGACTGAGTTAGTAGCATTTCAGTGTTACAGTGCAGGTACAGTAGCCTACTCATGGCTTTCTAATCTGATGTTACATCATATGGGTCAGACGTTCCCTGTGAAGAGTCCAACTGGGGACCTTTTTGGCTCTTCCAGGATTGGAGGGTATTGCAGCCCGTTTTCATAAGGTTTGTAGGTTTCTCAGCAGATATGTGAAATAGAAGGTTAATGACTTCCTTCTTCCTGGAGTTCCTGGAGTTTTCTCCGAATCACTGTGAGGGTGCTGAGGCGCTGGCACAGGGTGCCCAGGGAAGCTGTGACTGCCCCATCCCTGGCAGTGTTCAAGGCCAGGTTGGACTGGGCTTGGAGCAACCTGCTCTAGTGTAAAGTGTCCCTGCCCATGGCAGGGGGTTGAAACTGGGTGATCTTGAAAGATCCCTTCCAACCCAAACCATCCTGTGAATCTATGATTCCTCTATTTACTCTCCTTGACCACTTGAACTGAGAGTATTTTGCCATATGGGACAATTATTCCTATTCCCCGTTGTACTGATCTCATCCCACACAAATAGTGTGAGCCTTTCTATGCATATAGAAAGATCCTACCTGCCCAGGTAGTGGAGGAACTATGTTTCTGTCTTTGTCCTCTGGAATCTAGTGTGGGCATCTCACAAACAACTTGCTATGGCCAGGACTTTCACATTAGTTTGTTCTATGACTGTGCAGGGATATGTGTTTGTGCTGCTGATTGGTACTATTCTAACGCTGACAAAACCTAAGTCTAAATAGATGGAGCAAAGGTATAATGGAGTAAGTTCAAGCACCTAGCTTCCCGACAGGCCAGGAACCCTAAAGTCTCTGTAAGAGCCTTCCAAGGCTTCCAGTTGTGCCGAGAAGCTCACACTCCTCTTCAGTGTGAAGAAAGCTGCGAGAATACTAGTCTGGAAAGTAAACTGTTGTTCCTAGGAAAGACAGCTGAGCATGGACTGAGATGTAATTTGGTTATCTGCAGAAGGGGAGCAAAAGAAGCCTGAGCTGGCCTAGTATGAGACAGGCCAGGGATAAAGAAAACTGGGGTATTTGGGGATGGACGAGCAAGGCTAGGTCCAAAGAGTCTAGAGCAGCCATAAGGCTAAAAGGAGACTGTGGGAAGGGTAGGATAAAGAAAGGGCTGAATGCTTGAGGCACCCGTTTTCATCTGTGTATCTTCTCATACCCTGGAGATCTGCTCTGTCTCTCTGGGTGGAGGATGCGTTTTAGAAAACTTGTTCTTTCCCCTGGAAGGGAAAAATAGCAGGTTGAATTACACTTAATAGCCTAAATAAACAGGCTTTCCACTCTGGAGGTTTCACCTGGAGGAGATAGGCTAAGGTAGGACTGGCTCTTGAGCTTTTCCACATGTAGGCATGCTTTGTCAGGCAGAAGAGCCATCCAGTGCTGCAGCTTCTGCAGAGACCCCAGCCTAGGCACATCTAGGCTCTTGGGTAGGCAGGGACGCTCGCTGGCTGCACCCAAGAGACCTGCCTGATCTAACTGAACTCTTGTTCAGCTGCTCAAGTTTTTTGCATGTTGAATTACAATTTTAATCTTCAGTGTGATGAATGAGGCTCCAGAACAAGAGTCATCCTCTCTCTGACAAACTGCAGAGAGTCAGTGTAATCAGCTGTACAGTGTTAGTGGAAAATGAGAAGCCAGCGACATCAAACCCCTGATGAGCCCAGTAATTTAGCAGCAGAAATAGAACTGGACTCAGTATTGCTCTCCATGCTCCAGACGATGCTCTGCCTTCATCAGTTTGGCCAACTTCCTGGACAGACAATGCTAGTAAAGGGAGACACTATCAAATTCACTGGAGGTGCTCTTAAATAACAGGAGGCTGTCATGTGTAAAGGTCAGGCTTGGGCTGAGATGTGCATGAGAGGTACAAATCCTTTTCATATTAAATGTTGACTTCCATTTCCTATTCTGTTGTAGAGCTCAAGCAGGGATGAAGAAGTCTCTCAGGAGGGAAATGTTAGGCTTGAAAGGTTCTCCAGACATTTAGATTCCAATCCTATAAATTCCAAATGTATATCCAGATGCTGGGAATTGCTTATCCAAGCTGTCTGAACCTCTTATGTCTATATTGTTGGGCCGGAGTTCTTACAGAATTGTTGAACCATAGGAGTGAGGTTTCTGGTGTGTTTTTGGCTAGCTATACCAAAGAGGGAGCCGTGGATCTCTGGAACCTGCTCAGTACATCCTTCTTTGGTTTCTGTCAGATCATCTGGGAAAGGAATTAAGGAGTTTTGAAAATGTTACGAATGTAGATGCTTTAAAATTGGGGGCTTGGGGGGGATTTCTTTTTCTCTGTACTACACAGTTCTAGAATAAGTAAGTGTAATTTTACTGTGTGAGAATAATCCAGCTGTCAACTACGGCTTGTCAAAATCAGCTCCAAGGACCGTGGAGGAGTGCAGGGGAAAGGGAATAATTTCCTGAAGGGGAGAGCATTATGGTTGGGCTCCACCTGCTGCTGACTGGGACTCTCTGCACTGGGAAAGCTTGTCCTCACAAGCTTGTGCTCACACCCTTGTTTGTATCTGCTCTCTTGTGCAAAATTAACTATCATGGAAGAAAGTGAAATCGTGTCGTTCCTGTCCCAAGCTGTAAATTTAGCTTGGTTTGGAGCTCTCTCGTGTGTACTTGATAGAAATGTGCAGCAGTTTCTACAGATCAGTTATGACTTGTGTTAGTGAGATTGGTACTTAGTACAGCATCCGCTCTTGGAAAATGCCTGAGCTTTGGTCAGTTATCTGAATGAAATCCTTGGGGTTTCTCCCACTGAACATGGAAAGATTAACAAAGCTGAGGTCTGGGTATTTTGCTACATCACTCAGTGCCTTTCATAAGTGCTGTTTAATAACTTTCTTTGTTCTTAATACTGCTGTAGTAAAATACATATTTTCTTCAGAAGGGCTCATTGCATACTTTGTGCTGTGTAACACAGCAAAGGAGGAAAACCTGGAAAAATTCTTAATTCTTGTGATGGCTTGATTTTGCCAGAAGAAAAACTGTCCTAAATGTTCACTGGTACAGCCACGATGAAAGCATTCTTAGGGAACTTGATGAGCTGGCATTTGCTGCTTGCATTACAGTTCAGGCTTTGTGCCTCTTCATATGTGATGGCATTTCCATTTTTGTTTCTTATAAATTCTTTCTTTTTCTGCTGTCTCTAAATAGGATGGCAGGGCTCAGGCTGGATTATAATTCTGGTGGCTGTGTAAAGCAGATTGATGCATTGAGCAATAAATGCCGCTTCAAACCACAAAGTAGCAGCATAAGCAGCTTATTTCTCCCCCTCCCTTATTCAGTTTGCTTTATTATGCTACATTTTGCTTTTAATCATAAGCAGAGCGCTTAATGGTAGCAGACTGTGCTTTATACATCACAGTCAGGTGCTGGCTGGACTGCCCACATACTGCTCAGGACTGAAACATTTTCAAAGCACCCGTACTTGTTCTTCCAGTTCTAGGACTTGCCTGGGCAGAAATGTGTGCTTTAGTGCAGGTCTGGTTTGCTTTTTCGATGCCTACTAGTGAACAGGACAAAATGCCCACACTTACTTTTCTTTGAGGCAGACTTGGGCTTTGACAAGTTCGTCACAAAGGAAGAGTTAACACGTTGAACTGTGCAGTACACAACATCCTCAAATATCGTTTTTAAAGAGGAATCCCTTGAGAAATAGAGTAAATAGAAGAAATCTAAAGAGGGAAAGGCCAGACATGTCAATCAATGGAGTTTACTTATGATCATTAAGAAGAATGAGTGTCCTTTTTCCATGGTGTTTTGTACCAGTCAAATAACACATCGCAGTGTTGGATATTAAGATATGAGAGGTATAATGGGAAGCCAAAGCCATTCTTGTTCCCTTACTACAGTCTGCTCGTAATTCCTTTTTATGTTTTCTGCTTTCTAATATATGAGCTGCTGGTTCTTAGTTAAAGGACTTTTCCTCTGTCACATACGCTGTCACAATGCTTTCCAAGCCTGTCCTGCAGTGGCCAGATGCCACAGTGGGAGCTTCCACTGAAGCTGAGGAGAGTCTCAGTCAGGATGAATGAGTGGCTCTTGGTGTGAAGCTGATCACTCCCACCCCTAAGCTTTAGTCTTTATTCTGTGTTGAGAATTTCCCTTTCTCTCTTTTCTCTTCTGGTGGTTCAGCATATTCTTTTTAGACCTTCTCAGTATCTCCTTCGTTCTTTCTGCACTGAGACAGATAGTCTTTTTTCTTGTCCCCCTTCTCAAGTGGAAAGGGAACTCCAGCCCAGCCTAAACACGGTGGTACACTGTTGGGAACGGCAGTGCAGCTGATCAAACAATTGCACAACAAAAAAAAGTAGTTTTCTTTCCTGCTGCACACATCTTGCATTTCCATTTCTCAACTTTGACCAATAACATCCATTTTATACTCTCCAGACTGATAAACTATTTCAAATTGAAGTGGCTTGACCATTTGGTTTTGTTCCCTGAATAAATGACTATGGGCAATTCACTATGATTATTTTTAAACAAACCACATTTGGTGCTGGGATTGGGTTTTGTCCTTTTGACCAGTAAAGCTGTATTTCTGTTAATTTTGAGCCCTTGCCAGTGTAGTTCTGTCACCTAAGAAAACTAACTTTCAGAAGCCTGGCTTTGCACAAAGAAGTTATGCAAACAGCAGCTTTGCAAAAAACCACGTTGGGAGTTTTATCAACTGCAGGAATGACAAGCTATTGTTATAGTGGCATATAATCTCAAACTTCTGAGGTTTCCAAAGAACTAGACAAATGTCTTTGGGTACATACCTTTACCTCAGCTCAAAAGTAAAATCACAATTGCAGTGCCTCAGAGGGAGCCAAGCTTCTTTCAGGAGCTGGAGGATGAGAGCTGAAGGATGACTTCCAGACACCAGGCACTTTGCTTTTGTTCAGCTTCTAGTTCTGAACACAAAGGTGGCCAAGAGAAAAGAGTAACAAATGGAGTAGTGCTCTTAAATGTGCATAGGATAGTGCCATTCTTTTCACTAGCCTTGAGAACTTGCAAAAGCCCCATTGGAGACAAGCTTTTCACAGACACCAGCATTTTAAATACAGCAGTTTATGCTCCTGTTTCTTGAGGATGTGTATTTGTATTAAGCATGGGTAGATCAAACTGTACATGAATGTTAGCCTTACTTGTTGAGTTGGATTAATGAAGATCTGGTCTGTGCGTACGGTTCTCCATGGCAGCGGATAGTTACTGTCAGGCATCATTCCATATTGATGGGGAGTGGGAAGATCCCATGTGCAGTCACTAAGGGTGTCAACATGGTGACAGGCCCTATGGTGCACACTAAGAGTGGGTTCAGAGCATGTCACCTCCATCACGTTGTGATAAGTGATGAGTCTGTGTCTAAGTAGTTTCCTCTGATTCATCACTGCTTTTTGTTATGGGCTAAAGATAGACCTGCATACAGAAAGCTCAAATTGAAGAGTAAAAAGTTTTCCTTTCTCTTGTTGCTTTTGTGCTACTGCTATTCAGCCTCCAGCAATCTGCAGTAGCAGCTAGTTTCTCTTCTTTACCCACCCTTATCACTCCTCCTTGCCTCTCTGAAGGGTTCACTTGTGAGGGACTCCCTTAATTTCCTAGTGCTGATTAGATAGTACTGCTCACTGCAAAACCACATCCAGTGAATCTTGTATAAGACTTAAGATTACTACGGGGCAATCCCCCTGCATGTAGACATGAGGCACATATGTAGATTTTCTCTTTTAGCATAAGTCTTCCATTAATCACAAGCTATGATGAATCCTTGGTTCAGAGGCTCTGTAGGTTTTGACTGAAACTTGCACGCGGAAACTCCTGAAGGGCACTTCCAGTGTTTCAGAGCTACTTGCATGAGACGTTGGGAAAAGAGTTTGTGGGCACCAAGCATTTGTATGTATTTGTAAGAAATGGCTGGGTTTGCATATGCAATATGGATAAAACTGCTTAAAGGCAATGGGAAGGGCACACTCCAGCGTTAGATATTTGGAGTCTGAGAAGTTGTGGTAATGTGTAACAGGAAAACATATGGCCTGGCGTGCCTCTATCTGAAGCAGTAGCAGCAAGAAATAAGAAGGAATGTAGAGGTACTTTTAAGAGTCATACTGTTTGCCAGACAGATGCACTGCAAATCTTTCACATCTGTGTATAAGCATCAGATTTTGTATTTCACTTTTTTTGAAATGCATTTCTGTCTGATACTGTGTCTGAATGTCCTTAAGAAAATGGTCTTTTATGCACTAAGGGTATGTCACTATTGTAGTAGAAGAGAAACCAAGATAGAATCATAGAATCTCAGACTGGTTTGGGTTGGAAGGGACCTTAAAGCTCACCCAGTTCCAACCCCCTGTCACTGGCAGGGACACCTTCCACTAGGGCAGCTTGCTCCAAGCCCCTGTGTCCAACCTGGCCTTGAACACTGCCAGGCATGGGGCAGCCACAGCTTCTCTGGGCA
>JANHGB010011429.1:0-20155 GCA_026283785.1 Coracopsis vasa | reverse complement strand
TGCCAGGGATGGGGCAGCCACAGCTTCTCTGAGCACCCTGTGCCAGCGCCTCAGCACCCTCACAGGGAAGAGCTTCTTCCTTGTGTCCAATCAAAACCTGCCCTTTTTTAGTTTCAAACTGCTGCCCCTTGACCAGTCACTACAGACACTGGTAGAAAGTCTTTCTCCATCTTTCCTATAAGCTCCCTTTAGGTACTGAAAGGCTGCAGTAAGGTGTCCTTGGAGCCTTCTCTTTTCCATGCTGAACAACCCCAGCTCTCACAGCCTGTCTTCATAGCAGAGGTGCTCCAGCCTCTGACCATCTTCATGGTCCTCCTCTGGACCTAATCAAGCAGATCGTTTCCTGGAGGTGCTGTTTTCCTTTTTTCTCTACAGAAAAAGTCATGATTAGCTTAGACCAGTCAAAAGGACCAGCTTAGCCTGGGTACACGTATTCTAGATGTCACTGGTAGAGACAGTGGATTGTCCCACTCGGTGACTGTGGTTTTGTTCCACCCATGACCTGCCCTGGTGTTCAGCTACCCACTTCCATGAAAGGAGATGAACAGTTCTGGCCAAATTTGGGTGCTTTGGGAGAAGGGGGGTCATGTGCGTCTTTAAGCAGTCAGTTCTGGGAATCCACTGTGCGCCACAGTGAGTTCAGCCATTGATGGTGTTGTGCTATGCTTTGGCATTCTACATAGGGGACTAAGAAATAATTTTTGCTGTACAGCATTTACTACATAGTAAGTTACCTAATGATTGATAGGAAGCTCTGGCTCCTCACTGGATCCCAGGTGAAGAAGACTCAAATAAGCTGGACTTGGTGACCCTTCTCTGCATTCTTTTGAATAGTTTGCCTTCCAGGTATGGAAACCCTTTGCCCTTGTGTACTTTCCCAATCACTGGGGCTTTCCACACTTGCACAGTGGTTTGGTAACCTTCCTGCATGGGGAGGAAGGGGCTTTTTTCCCCTGTATGTAGCAGATCGGGGGGAATTTCTCCAGTTCAGCTTCCCTCATGCTGTAGATTGCAGGAGCACAGTGTTCTGGTTCTTTAAATGAGTACTTCAAACCGACACTGTTAATAGCACTTGCAGTCATTTTGTTATCTAGATAATTAATCCACAAGGTATTGCACACAATGTGGTGAATAATACAGGAAATGATTAAACTGAGTATTTTGCACCGTTATCCAGTACATGAAGCTGGCATACTGGAGGCACTGCAGAAAGCAGTGGCAGGTTTGATTTGTTCAGTATTACTGTAGTTGGTGACATTTGAGCTGGAATTTCTGATTATTTTGCTTTTGAAGGGATTTTTCCCATTGCTCTTAAACAGCAGTTTGGGAGTCTGGTCTCCCTGGACTTCTCATAACTCAGTGGAGGAAGGTGAGTGTCTATGGAAGCTGTGTGAGAGTGGTGATATTTGACATCAGTGCTCAGCATAGCTGCTTTGATTTGCCCTCTGGATGACCATGCTAATGCTCTAAGGAGCTTGCTTTCCCATTTTAGCTACAGCAGTTAAAGGCGAAAAGGTAGGTGACATGAATGCTTCTATAAATATGTATGTTTTAATCAAGCCATTGTTTATAATTAAATAATGATCGTAATGGTATTGAGAAGGGCTTGAGTGGGATGTATAAATGGTTGTAAGTGAGACAGACTACTGGTTGATGTCTTCAATTTTTAGCTGAGCTCTTGAGTAAGATTAATAGAAGGTGTTTGTGGCTGAACTACAGTGATTTATCTGATGCAAAGAAAGGGAGAATGAGACATGAGAATCTGGATGAAATTCTTGTTGCCTTGGCCTCCTGTGTGTCTGCCTTACCCCTTAATATACTGTCTCCTCCTGCCTCTCAAGTCAGTTGCTGAAGCAAGGCAGCTGCCCCATGGGAGTTCTTTGAGAAGGCATATTTAAAAGACATGTTCAGAGGCTTTCTCTAGAATGGGTGTCAGCACCATCTGGCAATGGAAATGCCCCCTGCATGAGATGAAAGAACTCTGAAATGATGCATAAATCTCTTTTCCAAGATAAGAACCTGTGCTGTAGCCTCTACAAGCTCTTCCATTTTCACTCTAACAAATGTGTTAATCTCCCTGGTAGTGAGACTGGTATTTCCCATGGTAGACAAGGCACATTTGTTGGCATGCACTGCAGTAAGCCCAGTGCTGCTGACCTGCAAAGTTCATCCATTGACTTCAAACTTTTAATGGCCTTACTGTCCTTTTTTTAACCATTGTGTGAATTTAACTAAACACTGTTTTCCTGGAAGTGCTGGGTTTTCAATGGCAGTAGATGCTTATGTTGAACAGAAGCCATAGGAAAACACCGAGCACAGTAGGATGCGGATCAACATTAATTTGCAGACATATACTTCCTGAATCAAGCTCTGCAGCGCTGTACAACCACAAAGACTTATTGTTTGTTCCACCAGGCCCTGAGGTGTGTGTTTAATTAGGTGTGTTTGTCAAAGGGGAAATGCTTCTTGAAAGAGGGTGTTTAACCTGAGGCTGGGAGTTGTTAGCGTAGCTGCGTATAAAGTGATGCCACGGTAGTGAACTCTTGTGGAGGTGACTGTCACCCTGCTCAGACACACATAATACTGCATCTCCTGCAGCCTGACTTTGCAGCAAACAGGTTAGTAATGCTGGCAAAGTGAGGTTTGGGGAAGGAGGTGGCAACTGACTGCTTTATCTGGAAGATCTAAACTAAACAGTTACCTAAAACAGGAGCGGGATGTTGCCTTATGTGAAAGACGAGCTGTGGGTCATGTCTCTCTGGAGGGGTAAAACATTGGTCAAGGGCAGACAAAGATAAAGTGTCCAAAATTTCTCCTATTTTGGAGACTGATTTGGGACAAGGTTGTTGTTGGCTTCCACAAAGATATAGGTTGTAAGATGGGAATAGTGGTTTAGCCCTCTGCGTAGACTGTAAGCTTGCAGAGCATAATGACTCTCGAGTGTGTGTGGGCACTGAGGCTGCTCTTATTTTGGTTCTAATTGCTATTTGTAAAATAAATGTATGCCATGAGCTCTAATGAAACTTGAACAGTAATGATTGAGATATTGTCATTTCAGCCTTTGGCAACTCTTTCCTCATTGCCTGCGTATATTGTGAATGATGAAGGAGCTGGGATTTTTTTTCTGACTGTCCTTAATAGATTTCTCTTTTCCATCTGTGCTTGTCTGATCTTAAAAGTTACTGGGATTCCAACCTTTGGCTACAAGTTATACTGCTTTGTCTGCAGGGTTGAAGTAGTGTGATGCTCCCTCCACACTAGCTGATGGTGTTCGTACTGGTCCAACTGTTCCCATTCTGGAATAACTTTGCTTGATGCTACGCTGTGTGCTGATTTTCACTAGCACCCTACACTGGCAGAAGCTGCATGATCCCAGCTGACTGTGTGTGTCTCTTCTGGGGGTTCTGGTTCCTTGAAGGGCCTGGTTGCTCGTATCGGTGCAGCACGAGCTGATCATGGCTATAGATTTTCTTAAATGGGTGAAGACGGCTGTTGTCAGCTGGAAAGAGCCTTAAGACTCGCATCTGGCTGAGTTAACATCACATTCAAACTGTGTTCATCATGTTCAAACATTCCCCAGGCCATAGTTTGGTGCCATTGGTACCTGTGATGTTGTGGCTCTTGGTACCAGTGCTGCAAAGGTGTAGGTGAGAGAACAAGAAGCATTAATGACAAATGTATGCAGGGAAAGACTCCTGGATTACTTTTGATAGCCTCTTTGCTTTCATAACCAAATGCATTTCTAAACTGGAAATGGATCCTGTTGCTCTCTGGCAGTAAAAATGCTGCCTTTGTGGTGCTTGTGCAGCATTTCTGATTGCTTTTTGGGGATCAATGTTAAAGCAAGTGGGACAACATCCTCTGTGCAGGCAGGGTCCTGAGTTCAGTGTAGTGGGTAAGAATCCTCTGTTTATAATGTCCTGCATCTTGATATGAAAAGAGCTATGGCTGACTTGTTAACATTCTCATTAAAGGGGAACTACTCACCTCTTGATGAAATGGAACTTAACTGTAGTAAGCATTTGCTGTTATCTTAAACACTAATGTGTATAGTAAACTCCCATTGATGAATGGCTCAAGATGCACCCTGCTGAGCACTGAGGCTGTTGAGGAGTACATGCTGTTTGAAAGAGGACAGATTTTGATAAATGGGTCTCTGTCTTACTACTAACACGCTGGAGAAGAACGTTCTGTATTCCTCAATGGAATAGGAAAGCCCTCAGGCTCCCAGCTCGTATTCCAGCTTTTCAATGTGGATCTTCATCTTGGAGTTGTTTCTGAGGACAGTATTTACTAGTGTGGCTTAAAAAAGCATGTGTTTAATGTGTCTTTGTTGTTGTTGAGATGATAAATCCACGGACAAATAACAAAAAGGAAAACACTGGGGACATTGGTAATAACTTGGGAAGGAAGAAATACATAAAATAGGCTTTGGGATGAAAATGCTGTCAGTCCTTCAGGCATAAGAGTCATAAATCCCTGGTGTTTCTTTTGCAGCACCAAGTTAACAGCCTCTAACTCTAACATAGTTTATAATTCTTCTTCTGTGTGTCTGTTTATCCATAACTTTTGAGCTTATTTTAAACATCATCAGCTTCATTTTCTAAACTTCATTCAGCAAATTACCTCTTTGGATTTTTGCCTCTTGATCCTAAACCAAGCATTTTGTTCAGTCCTAAAACCAGACTGAACGTCAAATGGCTCCAGAACTTTGGACAAAGCACTGCTTATAATAGAACAAAGCATCGTGGTGGTGTAATTTATGATGTTTCCTACTGATGTGCTCATCCGAAAAAGCATGTCTTGCTCTCTCAGCATATAGTATCCAACATGTTGTCTCGTGCTGACAACCACAGTATGTTCCAGATTAATTTAAGCCTTGGTGACTTGCTTAGCATCAGAAATGCGATTTTTGGTGCAGTTTGGAATAGAGCCTTTCTCTTCTGTCGTGACTGGGTTCCTTGCTGTAATTGGGACATCTTTCTTGCTGAGGGAATGAGCCTCTGGTGTATCCAAGCCCATTAGGATGAGCAGGTCCCACTTTGTATTTTGATGTGTTCTCGTTGCTCAGTAATTTTTTTGCCGTTTTAAAACATAAATTAAAACATGACAAAACATGATTGTCTAATTTATAAGCAACTGTTAATTTTCTGCTTTGACAATGTGGAATCCTCCATCACTTGTAGAGCAAGCAGGTTGAGAAAGTGCTTATGTTGGAAGCTGAGGAACAACCTGCAATGTATGTAGGAACTTGAGCAACTTGGGTTAAGCATGTGATGGTGTTGTGGAGAGCGGGTTTGTTTTACTCAGGTTTATGGGATCAGTAACAGGCCAAGAATTTACAGTATAGGGGCTTCTATCTCCTTTTGTTCTTCAGAAATGGTGCTGACTTTCGCTGAGCACCTTTCCTGTAGTGAAGCCCAGCTAAGGAATCAAGAATGCATACCTATACAAATATCAGTTCCTCTTTCACCCTTTATCACAAAGACAGTTCCTTTCCTAATGAATCCATTATGTCTCTGTAGGTTGCACAATCATGGAAAAAACTAGTGATTACTTTAGTGATAGGACACACTATCAGTGTGTGATATCAGTGTGCTTGCTGGGATGTGACACAGCACAATGTGCTTACTGCAGTGCCAAGTACTCACCTGTGACCATTTGTTGGAGTGTCCTATTGCAAACAAGAGGTTTTGCTTTTTAAAGAACATGCGGGCCATAGAGGCATGTTGGAATTTTAATTACAATTTCTCTCTGCTGGTTTTATTTTTAAATAGCCCATTTAGCTATTGGAGGAGAGCAGGAAGAGGACCACAGAAACACCTCTTGCCATCTCTTCCTCCCTTCTACAAACACCTGAAGCAGTAAGATGGAATCCTATGGGGACACCCCATGGTGACAGTTTTAAGGAGTCCTTACCACATATTTTCTTGCCAGGATATGAAGTTTGTTGGCCTGAAGGTTCCCCTCTTTGGCTGCAGCCCCAGCAGGTGCTCAGAGCCCCCTGAGTTCTCTGTTCAGCAGAGGAAGAAGAAGCAGGGCTGGCTTCATTGTAAAGAGGTACAGCTGGCAGTGGGTGGTTGTGATTGCCTATCAATAGGTATTCATCGTATTAATGAAGCTGCTGCTGTTAAAATTGGAGCTAGGGGACAGCTTTTCAGCTGCCTGTTGTAAAGTAAGCTGTAAAGTACCACCTGTGAAATGGTGGTACTGAGAGGGCTCCAAGACTTGTGAGATGGCTTTTTTCAAACCCTTTTTAAGCTAACAGCACCCTCATTCAGAGATGTATTTGTCTATATGCAAGTGACAAATGGCATTCACTTCTCTGGAAGCTCTGTACAGTTGCTTTTGTGAACCTTGACTAGCAAGAGCCAAACCCTGACCTAATACCGCTTTTGTTCCTCAGCTGCAGGCATCTTATGACAAAGACTTTCAGCTCCTTTCTTGGCACTATATGAGTCTTGGTTTGCAACCCTTTGAGGTTTGGCTTCTTTAAGGTTTTTCTTGGTTTTGGGTATCAACAAACAACAATATGCACATTTTATTTTCCTTTATGAGACCATTGTGAACTAGTCTATGACTTTTTGGGATGCAGGTTGTTTGTTTTAACACGTTTTACCATGATGGAGAACCGTGTGGTACCTCTTAGGACTACTATTACTCTGGTTGTTTGCTTGTTCAACTGGAGTACTTAAGTTTTCTTCCAGTTCAAGTTTAAATCCAGTTCAATTCCACTTCTGTATCGCATGAAGCGAGTGAATTGTCCTCTCAGATGCCCTGGAGAAGGATGTGAGGAGCAGAGCTGAAAAGTCCTATTAACTCCAGTGGCATGGCTGGCCCCCTTTGTGAGTGCTGCTGAGGAAGGACAGTCTGAGACTTCCCTCCAGGTGGTCTGTCAAGCAGAAAGGTAACAATTGAAGGAAATTCCTTTCCTGCCACCAGCTCACAAGCTCAACAAACCGTCCCTTTGTGGAGACACTGGGGTCATCCCTCTAGTGTCTTACTTGTCTTTGTTCACTACTTGGAATTTGTTGAGCAGTTCCTTTCTGCAGGGATTAGGGAATGGTGGCCTGTTTCTCCCTTCCTGAACCTCTTCATGCCTTTCTAAGAAAACCAAGAAAAGAAGATAACATAGAAAACAACCTAGAAACTATCCTGTGTCACCATACATAACCTCAGTTCCTCCTTGTGTACATGCTACAATTGTGTGACTACTTTCGTTTAAGGTGTTCTTCATTCTAGAGAATGTAAAAGGCCAAAAGCAGCTCAATTGTGTGAGCAACACATCAGCAAAGTGTTCAGATGGAGGCATGTTTCTGTAGAAAAGCAACACCCTTCCATCTGAGGCTGCTCTGATATCCTTTTATGTGCAAGGTACTGACTGGTATTCAGCCCTGCCCTGGTGTAAGAGCTTCCTGATTTATGAGCTTGCAGTAGAAGCTGCTGATTGTGGCTGTTTCTGAAGAGCACGTAAAAAGTCACCAGCTTTGACAGTTGTGACCCGGTGTAATTTCTTTCAGGTTTTGTTTTCTATGAATTCTTGTTTTTCAGAACTCTTGTTTTTTCCATCAAGCTGTTAGAAGATGCTGTTTCACTGAATGGCCTGTGGCGCATTGGTTTCTTTGTAAGGCTTCTGTTGATCACTGTTGCAGTTTAATAGCTTCATGTGTAACAGGCTTAGCTGTGCTAAACCCCTATGGTGTATGCACTGCCTCTTGTAGCTTGTTTTGGCTGACATACACTCTTGCACCCACTCATTCCTTTTAAACCCTTCAGGGCATCATGCCTGTGGTTAAGGTCATGAGTAAGGTGGGACACAGCCTTCTGTTTAATTTCTTGTTCCACCTCACTTTTGGAAGATCAGGTCATCAGTTTTACTGGTCTCCTTATTTTTGCCTTTTCCTTCAGGTCTTTTTCTTCCCTGCCTTCGTAGTGGTGTCCTTTTTGACTTGAGTTGCAGTGAGGAACCACATACCTAAATACATCGCTGCCAGCTCAGAGTGGTAAGACAGGTCTGGGCAAGGAGGGATGTCTCTTTGTGGGCACAGTGCAGGCTGGAATGTGGATGTAGTTGTCTGTGCCAAGACTAACTCCATGAGGTGAAGGTTTTATTTCTTTCCTGTGAGTAAGCTGGGAGTGTGTTAGCTTGAAGTAGCAATAGGTTTAAGAAAACTAATTCTTTTTGTTAGATACAGAGAAAAGGAAACAAAAAACATGCATCTTGTGTTAAGAAATCAAAGCAGAGGTTGGGTGCTTGTTCTGAGCTATTTGCTAGCACAGAGGGAAGGAAGAAGCAATCTTATTGTCTGTTTTGTTCCTAGAGAACGAAGGGAACTTGAATTATTGAGTTGGCAGGTCACTGATACATATCTGCCCCGTCTGAAGAAGTACTTAACTTTTACATAGCTAGCTATGAATATATTTGGGGAGCTGGCAGGCTGCAGAGCACTGTGTGGTTCTCATTATGTCGGTGTTTTTACATTTGTTGAAAATGGGCTTCTTTTATGGGTGATAGAATTCCTTTTAAGTTGTCATTCAGAAACACCCAGAAGGGAGCTGAGGCCTGACAGCTCAGCAGATCGTGCTGTGCCCTAGCTCCAGGCAGGATGCTGGTCTGCCCTAAGGAACAGCACGTGGCATGGAGCAAAACCTGGAGCTTCACCAGCCTTACTGTGCTCCTATTGGCAAGACTCTGGAATTCACAGCGCTGGTGTAACTTAGGCAGCATGTGGAACACTTACTTTGCTTGGTCTCATTTTTTGCTGCTGCAGATACTGAATGCACAACTACCTGATTAATGCAGAGACTTTAATCTTCTGACCCCCTTACTAACACCTATTAATTGCACTCACAGATTTATGAATTTGTAAAACTAGAGGGGATGATTATGTTCTGTAGTTCGGTCTCTTAACGCAGCTGAACACAAACCTTTCACTAAGTCTAGCATTTTATTCCCTTTGCTTTAAAAGTGAGTGCCTTGTTCTAAGAATGTGGTTTCTAGTCCCAATCTCCAGTCACTGGAACTTCTCAAACCATTGTCAGGCCCACTGCTCATGGGAGAATCAGGGTGGTCTTAATCTTTGTGTTTTAAAAATCAAATGAGCAGAGCTGTTACAACTTCCTCAACACAGGACATGTTCTTCAGTTCACAGATGTTGCTCTTCCATTTACTTTTTAACTTCCTACCTTCTGGATAAATAAAGACCCTTTTTACAGTGCCAGTCATGTTTACATGAATGCCATAACCTGCCTGTTCTCTTGCTCCACCTTTTTGTCATGTATATCAAAGATAACTTTACCCTTTTTGACTTACATAGAATCATAGATTGGTTTGGGTTGAGAAGGACCTTAAGTTCATCTAGTTCTGACCTGCCTGCTATGGGCAGGGACACCTCACCCTAGACCGTGTCACCCGAAAAGGTTCTGTCATATATATATATATATATAATATCTGGCAAAGACTCCTATCCAGTTGAATATTTACTAAGACCCTCCATTACTGTCATTGTAGCATCCAGAAGAAGATTTCCGTTTCAGGAGTATGACTACACTCTTGTTCCTGGAATTTGCTTGGCCTCAATGTTACTCTCTCATCTTGCTCACTAGATCTTGCCAGCGAAATACAGAACCAGTGCAGAACGAGCCACATTAACATGTTTCTCTTCCCTGCAACAATCTTGCTGAAGTCTTGTGCTCTAGGTTTTAAGAGCATTCAGGATTCACCAGTCTCCTTTTAAGCATCTCAAGTCAGATGTTTTGAATGTTTCTTCTTTCCTAATCAATAAGAGGCTGTTCTGGATGCCTCCCTCTCCCTCAGATACAACCTTCAGTGTTAAACCTTTTCTATGTGAAGAGTCACTGTCCTCTGATGCTGATGTTTTCAGAAACAGGATGACTTAGAAGTAAGGCTTTCTGCAAAAACAGCTTGGGATTTAGTCTGTCTGCTGTTTATATTTAGCAGTTTCATATGTAAGCATGGTCAGTCTTCCTTCCCTCTTCTCCCTACGACTTTCTCTGCTCTGTTCCTGTCTGCAGGAAGTCCTTTACCACTGGGTGACACTGTTTGATAGTTCTTAACATTCGCAGCAGTGAAGCCCTGAAGAAACCGTCCTCTGACTCTTAGGACTTCTGATTTTGAATCAAGGCTCAGTTTTCATATGAAATCCCATGTTTTAATGTAGTTAATTTTGTAGTTAAATTTGATTCAGCCACATCTGCCCTCATGTTTAATTTTGTGCTCCAAATGGACTGGTCTAGAGCACTAATGTTGCACTGTAGCTGCAGGGAGTACAAACTGATCTGATTTGCTTTCTAATCTTAAAATGTCCTTAAAAACTGTGTCGTTTCAGATCTCCTATGGATCACTGCTGACCCATGTCTAAATAAATTGCTAGTTATCTTTTGGGATTAATCGAGTTGCAAACTGTGCTGTGGAGTACATTTCCTAAGAGGCATCATTTCAGTGATCCCCTCCTGAAAGCCATGTTTACTGCAGTGTAGTAATTAACCTGTGCAGTGTATTGGTGAAAGCCAGATAGAGATTCAGTTGCCTTTGCTAGTCATGATTTATTCCTTTCCAATGAATGATATCAGATGAGGTTGAGGAGAGGGGGTTTGTGCATGACATGCTGTTGTTCTGCAGGAAGAAAGCAATATAATTACTAGTTACTATAGTTTTTGATGAGAGGTGTCCAAAACACTCCTTGGCATCAGAATGTCTTTCTGCATCCCCATCCCTGTTGAGGGATTTCAGCAATCACAAGGACCTGAGTAAAATGAGTGTGGAGAAAATGAATTCCTTAATAAACATGCAGGACTTCGGGGGAAAGAGAAATGATGTAAGGTGCATAGTCTGCTTCATCTGCTATTAGTGTCAGATTGGAACCATGGGGTTACAGTGGGTTGAGCATAGGGAGGGTTTAGGGTAGATGGGCACTGTTCACAGTGTGGTGGTCTTCATCCTGTGTCTTTCAGTCTTTTCCACTGCCTGTATTAAACATAAGTTGGTAAGTAGTTTGTTGCAGGGAGGATCTATATCTGACTTTTTCCTGTGTCCTAACTCATGGTAAATGAAGGTCTCTGTCTCCTTCTATCCTCCCAGTGCTCTTCACAGCCTACCTTGCATGGAGACCTCCTGCTGCAGCAGGAGAGGAGAAGCACTTTTTCTCTCTTCTTCCACCTCTGATTACACAGCTGCATTGATACCTCTTCAGCATTTTAACTGAGCAAGAGAAGAAAGAAATGCAACTGTTCAGAGTTGGTACTTTCAGACGGTTTCAAAGCCAGTGGCAGAGAGGGAAATTTCTGTTTGATTAATAGAAATTCCTGTTCACTTGACCTGGTGATTTTAGTGGAAGGTGAGGCTATTCCTAAAACTGTCTGTGTCTTTCTGTATCTCTTTTCCAACCCTAGAGACCAAGAGGAACCAGCCTTTCTGTCCTCACCAGCATTGCTCTTCAGCCCTCAGCTTCTGTGGGGAGCTAGGCTCTTCCCTTAACACCCAAGACTTGACTGAACATCAAAGCACAGGAACAGAGACTGCCTGGTGGTGTTTAAGTTGAATGGGAGCCATAAGCAGCTCTTTGCATATAAGAGAACTGTAACAGTGTGAAGCATTGCCCCCAATCTTGCACACAGTCTCCATTTAGGTGTCAGTGCCAATGCAAACATCTTTAAAATGATCCTCTTTCTTCTGGTGTCTCATCTAGTGGATTTTATCTGTGCTTTGTTGACATTAACACTCTCAGCAGTACTTAAGGGAAGAAAATGAGCATTAACTGGATGGATTTCCTTGAGAGTTTGAGTGGTTTAGTTCATTTTAATATGCTCTGAAATGACAACAGGAACCTCTTCAGTAGCAGCAAGCTCTCTGCTTCTTTCCATATCCTTGACATCACTGAGACTGCTTTGCGCTGCCCTGATCCAAGTGCACAGCACCTTTGTTCCTGAGAGAAGTCTAGGGGGTCTGTCAGTCATTGGGTAGCCATGCAACTGATGATACCCAGTATAAGGAAGGTGCTATAAGTTAAGCTGTTCTCTCATAGGACAGACAGAAGTTTTTCAGTCTTGTTACTTCATTTTGTCTGCTGGGATCTGAAGATGATAAGAAGCAGTGAGATTTGCCTTGCAGAAGCTTGTGCTGGTTTCGGGGATGCTCTTTCTCTTGTACGTGCGTGAGCTGGGGCACACAGGGATGAAATAACCTGCCTAAGATGAGAAGAGCAAGGCTGGAGCCATAAACAAAAGCCAGATGCCTGTTAAACTCTTTAAAACTCTGATGGTCTCCATTTTGTTTGAAGAATGGAAGTGTAAGCAATCTGGTAACAGGATGATATTCAGTGAGTGATCCCTGTGACACAGTAGGTGCACAGTTTTGAGACTGGTGAATCATAGACTCATGGGATGGTTTAGGTTGGAAGGGACCTTAAAACTCCTCCAGTTCCACCCCCCTGCCATGAACAGGGACACCTTCCACTAGAGCAGGTTGCTCTAAGGTGCAGACATGCTTCTGATCTAGAAGCAAAACTCTTGTAGCTGGGAAGTGGCAGCCTTGCTGAACAAAGTGTGAGGGGCTGGGAGGAACTGCAGCCACCAGAACCTCTGTGGTCCTTCCCTCTTCCTCCACAGGGAGTCTGGATGGGTTTTGCCATGATCCAAACCCTGTCATCCCTTTCAGCCACAAAAGGCTGTATGAGTAAGAGCCAGACTCCTTGAACAGTGGCTTGAGCATCTTGGCTGGGAAAACTATTTTGTATTCAGTTTTCAGGAGCTCTCACTTTGAATTAAAGGTGAACTGTGGGAAGTTATTAATGATATCTGTAATCAAGGATTAATCAAGTAAATCTCTCTAGTCAAGAGCCTCTTGCTGCACTGAGAGCATATGGATAGAAATGATAGCGGTGGTGTGCTTTCATGGGCAAACAGCGCTAAGATGGTGCCTGGAAGCACGCTCTGCGTTGAAGTGGCTCTTTCCTTTCCACCCGAGCTGATGTGAGGTGGTTCTGGTTGTGTAACGTCTGAGCAGAGACACACTGAAGAGTTTTGATTCCAATACCTCTTGAAATCGGAAGGGGGAGAGTAAAGCCGTATTTCTTCTCAAGGAATGCCTTTGGGTTACTTGTAACACACCACAAGTGTACGCGGTAGTTTAAAGAGCCAAAAATGTAAGTCTTAAAAACCAGTGTTTGATGGTTCACAGCACAGCTCAAAGCAGATGCTGAAGCATTTGTGCGAGTAAAATCTTCAGGAGGTGTTCAGTGTTTGAGCTAATGCTTCTGTGCAAGGTATCAGTTCAAGAACTTATTAGGGCAAAAAGGAAGTGAAGTGAATTTGGCCTTAATGTAACTTCTGGGTCCTGCACTAGGCTGTTATTTTGCTGTTCATTCGTATTTTTAGGCATTTATTTATGTGTCTTTTAGGGGGCCT
Organism: Coracopsis vasa; assembly: GCA_026283785.1. Lineage (NCBI taxonomy): Eukaryota > Metazoa > Chordata > Aves > Psittaciformes > Psittacidae > Coracopsis > Coracopsis vasa. Next base: position 6,730 of record JANHGB010011429.1, on the reverse strand, counting down.
CAACTCTACCTCTGCTTTCACAGCTGGAAAGAATTGTGGGAATCATTTGAATGGTGAAAATGCCATATATATGTATAATAATCTAAATATATGGTGTCCCATAGGAATTTTTATATTCAGATTCCATATGCAGAGGGTGATTTCTGGCATGAAGAGTACCAGAGAGAAAATAAGTGCAATTCCCTGCATGCCATATAAACACGAGGGGGTTTTTGGCATGAACTTCCCTTTCTTGTGGAAGCCATGGAGCCCTGTTGTAGCAAAAGCTCCGGCAGCTGTTAAATCCTTAACCTGGTGTTGTTAAGATCTACTTTGGATCTGTTAACAACACTTGTGGCTGGTTGTAGCTCTCTTTGTACACGTGTTTCCAGTGTTACTACCATTGAGGGACTTTGGCTGCAAAAAAAACCTCTATAAATAGAATATAAATGAATAAAGCTGTAAGAAAACGTGGCTGTTGGACACATTCCCCCACATGTAACCTGTGCTTCTGACACACTGTGGTTCAGTTGTGTCTATTCCATATGATTAGCTTGAAGGATCTCTTCATTCTTCCTGAATTTACCTACACTCCAAGAAAAATACCCGGGAGAATTGCAAGCATTGGTGTTGGATCTCCAAGGCTTGAGGTACCAGTATGATACTTCTTGATTGCTCTGAGAGCATCTTTGTATCTGAAAGCATTAAGCTAGGAGGATACTTGAAATTATTTTGATATAGAGCATTTTCTTTGTCTAATAGGATAGTGAAATTGCTTTGCAGTGCTGTTTGAGGACTTAGAACGCCTCATACATGCAGGACCCACAGTTTATTGTTTCTTGATGGAAATCCATGTGTACCTAAGAAGTGACAAAGTGTGTGAGAGCTACATAGGCACGACAAGGTAGGGTAGAGAAATGCTTTTGTGCTGCTTGTGTAGCAGCAGCTAATTCAGGAAATGCACTGGGGAAACACCTGCCAGATTAGTGGGTGTATTAAACTTGAGCCAAACTGAGCTCAAACATCCCTGAATCCAAATCTCTTTGTTTTGAAACAAGGTAATGGGGAAACACAGAGCTGGATCGTGCATTCTCAGTTGATCATGTACCAGCAGATGGCTAAAAGGAGCCTCTCAAATGCTCTTAAGGCAGCATATTCCTGCTAAGTGATTATTTGGATTATTCGTGTCCCACTATTGTGCCTTCTGATGATGTGAAAGAAGCTCTATGGGTTGTGACTTTGTGGTGATGAGCACTAGAGACTACTGGAATTCATATTTCTTTAATTGTTATTGCTTGAACATTGATTAAACTTCATTTAAGGACATTTACAGGGTTCTGTCCTCAGGCTTGGCTGGTTTATAGGTGTGAGCCTGAATCTCACAATGAAACTGGTGCTTTTCTGACAGCTCCATTCCTGTCTGCTACTGGCTTGGTGCATCCTATGTGCCTCAGTTTTCCTATGTGAACCACACCTGTCCTTCTGTAAACATCTGCTTTGAAAGGGTGTGGGTAGAACTCACACCATTTAATCATGTTGTTTGTTTATAACCTTACACAGTGACTCTGCAGGACTGGGTCTGTGGCCTCCAGCCAGGCTGAGGTTTGCAAAGGGTGTGAGAGGAGTGAGTGAGTGGGAACTGGGTGCCCTGTTTGGCTGGCTCTGTTTGGAAATCCTAGCTGCAATCATTTGCAGCTTAATCACACATGGAAAGCATGGTGAGTTCCCAAGGGAGTTTTATTCATTCAAGTTTGCTGCTAATAGAGTTCATGTTACATGAGGAAACCACGATTCCTGACCTCCGAGTTGAATACGTGTTTTTAAAAGCAGAGATGGGGGCAGAAGAAAGCAGAATAAATAGACTTCTTTTTCAGGGCTTGCCAAAAGGGAATCTACAGGCTGCAAAATCTTACATCAAACTTTCTGAGAAGTGATTGAATCAAATCGTTTTTCAGGGGCTTATGTTAAAAGCACCCTACATTGTTTCTGACAGGGGTAGGGTAATTCAGCTGTGCCTAGAGCAAACAAGACTCATCTTGAAGCAGCAGCAGGTTATTTTCAGATTTACTTTAATGGAGAGCTGTCTGGTAAATGCCTTTTAGAAGACTCACAGCCCCATCAATGCAACAGAACTCATAGAGTACAGAAAGCCAAATATTTACAGAGCAGGTTTATTTTGGGTGGAGGCTGGATATGTAATGTTGGAGTTGGTTTAGCTGTGATAAGCCTGATGTGAACGCTGAGGAAGTATGAATTGTGGCCTTATTTAAAGGAGAAAAGAACTGTAGCTTATTCATTGTCTGTGGGAAAGAGAATAGACTTCCACATGCTTTTTATTAATGGCATTGTGCTATGTGGTGTATACTGTGGGTTGGGGTTTTGTTTTTAGCCTCTTACCAAGAAGACAGAGCCAGGCTCTTCACTGTGCTGTGTGGCAGGAAGGTGAAAGGCAATGGACCTATGTTAAAACAAGGGCTTCATATGGGTGTAAAGATCGACTTCACCATGAAGACAGTGAAGCAGAGTTGGCCACAGAGGCTGTGCAGCCTTGGAGGGCTTCAGCAGCTTTGTCTGACCCAAGTTTTTCAATGATCCCTTATATTTGGTACATGTGGTGGTAGCTGGTTGTTTGACTGAAGCAAGAAGGACTCTGAAGGGGTGATGGGAGAAGTATTTTTATGGCATGAGCCATGTCAGTAAGAGGTTTATGCCATGTACAGCAATCTGCTTACATAGTTTTGAACTGCGGGCAATTCTTATATTAGTTTCAGAGGTCTCTGGGAGAGCTGGCACCCCACAGAGTGCAAAAATGCTACAGCAAAACTTGCCTTGAAAACCTAATGCAGAGCCCACCCCACAAGCAGCTCACACGGGTGTAAGCTGTTTCTCATCACATTTGCTCCACAGAATCCTGGGGTGGGAGATGTAGCTCCAACAAAACACAGTTCACATCATCCATTCAAACAAGGAACCTGAAAGGGCTATGTCAGGTCCATGGGACACATTTAAATCCAGAGTGGCTTCCCTGCATCTGCTGAAAACTTAGTCCTGTAGTTTTGCTGCTTCATCTGTAAGTGCACACACAGCCCAAGCAGGGTGATGGTGGTTCAGTATTCATATACTGAAGTGTTAGTGGAAATCTTTCCACTCTATCAAGTGGATTTTGAATCAGACCTGAGCAACAATATGAGATTCCTCATGAAAAAAACAATAGGTTAGGGATTAAACTGAGACTGAATTTAGGGTTCACAGCCCGTGAAGTGAGAGAAGGAGGGAAGGGCTCAAACAATGGAGTATAAATTAAAGCACATACTCAGCTTTTACTGGAAAGTACATGGCAAATCCCAGTGATTCTCTGTACCATACACTGTGCAGCATTCAGCTGTTCTGCCAGTCAGGCTAATGGAGGTCTCTCGTCTTTTCTTTCATGTCCCATTGATTCATCTCAGTAAACCCATGTGCTGTGAGATTGGCTTTTGGGGTCTGTTTGAGGGGCCAGTGTTTCATTAAACAGATAACTGCAGATTCGGCAGTTGTGCAGGTTTCCACAACAGCAAACAGAGGCAGAATTGCTCTGAATGTGCTGTGTTTTGGATGCTGAGCTTTTTGTAACTGAGGCTTTTTCCTGGAAGGGAGTATGAATGGTCATATGGAAAGTATTTGACAACTATACTTGTCAGCTGTTGATTAAAAGCATTGTGATTTGGTATATAAATACATTTGCTATAACAGGTTAGAAAAATGCCATATTTCCAGTTGATATAAATCATCAAGACTTCATTGCCTTCAGATCAATGGGTTTTCAGTGAAATATGGCCTTTAAAACAACCTCACCCAACTTTTTCTCCTCTACCTTTTCACTCCAGACTCTGTCCCCCATCCCAGCAATTGTAGATGTGGTAATTTCCACATGGAAGCTCTTGCTCAGCACGCTACAGTTCAGGACTTATCCACAGAAGGTGTTTTCCCCCTAGCTGGTATGGGACTGGTGGCAGAAAATGAGACTTTGTATGGTTTCAGTACATACTCATAGTATTTAATATATTCAGTATTTAAAATGTCTTTAGGGTCTCAGTATTACTGATCTAAAAAGCCCTTCATCTGAGTAAGCTTATTAAAATCAATAGGGCTTTTCACACACAACCTGAACTATTTGTCCAGTCCTTTGTAAACCAGGGGGAATCCGTGTCTGCAAGTCAAGGGATGGAGACTGTTGGAGATGATATTGGTGTGAAATTGCTGTCTATATGCTATGGATGTTTGCTCTGAGAGCCTTTACTTACTACAGACAAAATTAATCTAGGGAAAGCATAACTGTTACCAGTGTAATATGCTGCTTTTATGTTTTAATGCATTATTAAAAGGCCATTCAGTGTAGATTTACTGGAGCTTTGCCCCTGTTTTACAGATACTGTGAACAAGGACACTGAACCCAAAGATCCGTATCCCGTTCCGAGAAAGATTATGGCTGAACCAGACTACATAGATGATGACAATCCTGAATTAATTAGACCTCAGAAATTAATTAATCCTGTGAAGTCATCTCGGAATCATCAGGATCTCCATAGAGAGCTGCTTATGAATCAGAAAAGGTAAGAATCTAAAAACCTGTTGTGCTACCCTCCCACCCCAAACACACAGCTTGAGGTTTAGTTTCATCAAAATGACATTCTACCCAAAACCCAGCAGTTCTTGTTGATTCAGGTCTTGTAGATGAAAAGAGTGTGGTTCTTAACCATGGCATTTATTTCTCCTGCAATCTCAGTTGCTCTGCAAAAGCTTGTTGTAAAAAACCTCTCATTCTGGTTTTGTGAATACTCACAAAGGGTCAGTTTCAAGGGAAAGCAGTTCAGTTCTCCCCTATCTCATTTCATATTGGTTACCTGGGCACTGTAATTTGTCTTGAATTCTTAACTTTGACAAAGTATTTGACAGCATTTTGCCATTACCAGCAGGTTGATCAAATCTGTGGGTTTCACCATTCCCAGCACACTGAGTTCATGAGGCCACTTTTAAAGAAATCCAATATTTTGTTTCACATGAAACTGTTCTCTACTACTTGATCTTCCTTACAGTGCAGTATGACAGTCTGGTGCCTGCTCCAATGCTACACAAGTGTTTCTTTGTATGCTATGCAAATACTGCTGCTTCCATTCTGGGATGGGATGCACAGCTGTTGCTATACATATTGCTTTTAAAGATGTGAATAGCTGGAACTTGATTTCATCAACTTCAGAGATACAGGCACTTGGCCCAGAGATAGCTGAAGTTCTCTTATTAAATCTCTTCAGCAATGCAGGACTCATTTAGAAAACATAATGAGAAAACAGCCACCAGACCACACAGTGGAGGAAAAGCCACCAAGCTTGTTGCTGCTCCTCCATTTAAACAAACAGAAACTCACTATGATATAAACCAGAGATTTGGTGTGTGGAAGCCACCCAAAATGGGCTTTCCAAAGGCAAGGGTGTGGGGATCCACAAAACAGAAGGGGAAGAACAGTATTTCAGAGTGCATTTGCTAATCAAGTTGCTGGTAGCAGCCATTCAGGCTCTTTGAGACCCAGGACCTTGAGAAGGGAGAGGAGGAAGCTATTGCTATTGCTTTAGCTATGCCAGAACAGCTGGATTTGTCTGTTTGGCAGGAAGAGGCACATTACAGAACTCCTTTCTGGCAGCGTAGGATTTTGAGGGGAGAAGGGGTCTTTTTACTCGTAATAGCAAAATCCTCACAAAAGCTAAGCTTAGATGCTTAACTCTAAAAGAATTGCATACACAATACAGCCTTTCTTTAGTGATGAAGTAGAAAGGTGCTGCAGAATACCAACTGAATTGGAAGAAACTGGCCTAAATAGGTGTTTGTCCTATTTTTCATTAATGGGATTAAACATCAAAGTCAGTTCCTAGCACCAAGAAGTTTATAGTCATAGAAAGAAAGATAATCGAAGTTTCCCAACTTATGATCTATTTCTAAAGGATGTCGAGGCTGCAATAAATTAAGGCTATTTTTTTTTTCCTTCTAAGTTTATGAAAGCATAAAGCACTTTTAAATAGTTACGGAGTTCTTTTCTTGTGGGAGAATATCCTATTACACAGAGGAGTTGTGCAGCCCTCAATACCCATCTTCTTTTATTGTGAGATTCTGATTAGCTGCAGCTGTTAATTTTAGATTCTTATTTACTGGTGCAGAAATGAAATATATTGAGGGTTTCCACCAGCAGAAAAACTGGTGGTTTTGAGAAGAGGGGGTTAGTCTTTGTGCTTCGTGCCACTGTACTAGCTCTAATATGAGTCTTTCTGGTAATGTAGGCATTAGGCTTATGGTCTGCTTTGTTACTGCAAACTGTCATGTTTATGGAGGACTTAGTGCTTTTATAGAAGTCTGCTTAACAAGCACCTTGTGAAGACTCTGTAGGCACGAGCAGCTTCACTTTTTGACCAATTGGCTCTAAACAGCCATTTCTGGATCTTAGAAACATAGAATCAACCAGGTTGGAAAAGACCTTTAAGATCACTGAGTCCAACCTTTACCCCAACACTGCAAGGCCACCACTAACTCATGGCACTGAGGGCCTCATCTACATGGTTTGTGAACAGTTCCAGGAATGCTGACTCCGCAACTGCCCGGGGCAGCCTGTTCTAATGCCTGACTGCCCTTGCAGTGAAGACGTTTTTCCTCATATCCAATCTAAACCTCCCCTGGCACAGCTTGAGGCCACTTCCTCTTGTCCTGTCACTTGTTACCTGGGAGA
>JANHGB010011428.1:16636-38743 GCA_026283785.1 Coracopsis vasa | reverse complement strand
AACAAAACCCCCCCCCCCCAATCTTAATAATGAAGATTCAAAGACACTGTGTTCGGAGGTGCATCTTTTAAAAAGTTACTTTCACTCCTGTGAAAGTCAGCATTATCAGCTTATGAAAGCTAACAACCAAGGACCAATCCATACCTTGACAACTAAACCCATCAGCTGACCTCCTAAAGCCGTTCCCACATCTCACCACACAGCGGTATGAGCCAATGATGTTTTCACAGTCCTGACCAGCATGGCAGGTATGTCCACCTAACGCACACTCATCAATATCTATAATTAAAAATGAGCTGTAAACCTCACTATGTCAAAATGAAACACAGATAAAGCAGGGTCTTGAGCATGATCAGCTATGAAATACTTGATTGCAAATATATTAATATATTAAATAATTAGAATACCATCAATAGATTATATTTTTACAATGAGAAAATGACCCAGCCCAAACAGAACATTTCCCTAGAAGCTTAAGTGCCATGGGGCTTTCTGTATCCAGCCTGTCCACAGCAATGCTTATCTTACCCTGACACGTTCTACCATCTGCAGAGATAGTGAGGCCTTTTGGACAGGAGCAGTAGTAAGAACCCATGGTATTATGACAGGTATGGGAACAAGGATTTCTCGCAGCACATTCATCTTCATCTGGAACAAGGAAAACCAGTGAGACTTCACAAGACTTTACAAACCTTTCTAAGGGTTATATATCTGGTAAAGCCCACAGGGCAAAGCTAGATATAGCAATAGGTCAGCTCCATAGAAGTGGTTCAGCAGTGCATTCTCCACTCATATTTTTACAGTTACCAAATCTACACTAACTCAGCTTGCTGGAATCTTGCTTTAGCTCTGCAGGACTGGATTACTACTGTGACAAATGAAAGTCTTATACAATCTTTTTCAGAGAATCTCTTCAACAGAACAGATAGGTAAAAGAGGGTAGATTTAGATTGGAAATACAGAATAAATTTTTTTCATGATGAGGATGGCAAAACACTGGAACATATTGCCCAGAGAAGCTGTGGATGCCCCATCATGGTAAGTGTTCAAACTCAGGTCAGACGGGACTTTGAACAACCCAGTCTAACAGAAGGCATCCCTAGCCATGCCACAGGGACCAGAACTTTAAAGGTCTTTAAAGAAATTTAAAGATCTTTAAAGTTCTCTAAAGAACTTTAAAGATCTTTAAAGGTCTCTTCCAGCCCTGATCATTCTGTGCATCTGTGACTACACACTACCCTTGTCACGCCATTACCTGAACAGTAAGGCCCAGTTGAGTCAAAATCAAACCCAGCAGGGCACTGGTTGCTACGATCTCCTGTATAGCAAAGAAAGCACATGTTACTTGTGGATGAAAATATGGCCAATTTATTACTTTAAACCCCCCCCAACACTTTAACATTAAGAATTGCAGCCCATCTATTTATAAAAGATTTATTAGTGGGTGTTCTTTCTGTGCGTTGAAAGTCTGTAGTACATGGGTTTTGAAAAACCTTAAACAAGTGCATGTGTGAGTGTCCCTTAGAGTGACGGGAATTTTCATCCAAGCCCGATATATCCTCCAAAGTTCCTCCATAAAGTTTTCATTATTAAAAGAATAAAGACTATTCCGTTTTGCTTCACATAGAAAAAAAAAATATCCATAAAGTACCAGTAAATTTTTCAAGCTGAAGCTCAGTATCATGTTTTCTGTAAATACCAAATAATCCAGAGAAGTTCAATCTGAGGAATGACCTAGGACATTTTACTCATTTTTGTGCTGAATTTTGAATTTTCTTCTTTAACAGAATGAAAGGTACATGCAAAGAAATGGAAAAAAATTTTAGGTTGAATACCTGAAGCTACTGGTGATGCTATTAGCTGTGTCGACAAAAGCAGACGTACCTCATCAATGAGAACTACAGACAAAGTAAGTGCAAACTGCAATAGCTTTTACATATTAGTCTATGAGTATATTAAGAAGACATGTAGATCCCAGGATCTACAATAAAGTCACCCAAGTTTCACAGAATTTCCTCGTTCAAAGCCATAACAGCTTTTGAGCATATAGGTAATGGAATCTGCAAAGACAGGATATTATATTTCCATTGTTTTCTTTCTGTGAAAGATTAGAACAATACCTTTTGCAATGGAAGCGTGGATTTTAAAAGCCACTGTTTCTTCCAGTGGGTTGTACTCTGTTGTAATAGAGGAAGCATGGAGTGTTTCCACCAAGAAAGGCATCTTTCCTTTAGTGTGATCATAGGTGATAGTGTGGTTCCATGTATAGGGAACACTAACTCCATCTACAGTGAAGAGACGAGTAGAATGGGCATACAGTTGCCCAGGGCCAGTTTGAATATAGTCTTCTGTGTAATCCTGAAATAACAAAATTTAGGCTTCAGGCACTGAGTACATCCAATACCACTGCGGTCTTTGCATTTTAAAATAATATGAGATGTATTTTGAGAAAAGGTCTCAGCAGTTGAACAAAATGTATTTATTTCACACAACACATACTTACTTTAACTGTTGAATCTTAACAGCATCTGGTATATTTCTTTTAACGAGAAACAGGCTGTGGTACTGAGGTGCCTGATGATGGGGGCCACAGCATAGCATTTCCAAAAAAAAACCCTGAAAATGATCTTACTGTTCAGTAACAATCTTTTGAGATCTAAAATTTTTTTCGTATTGTAAGTCGGATGCTGACAATGCGCTAACTAAACAATAAGAGAAAATTCTGCCACTGGAAAAAATATAAATATTGGACATGCGACATAGTGCAGTGTATCAAAATATCAAGAATTTAATGTATATTTATTATACTGTGGGATTAATATATTAAAACATTTTCACTGGTTACCTACCACTGACTAATTATCACCTTTACAGAGACAACTTCAAAGAATGTTCTTTCTTTTACAGTAAATCCAATTATCAAGAATCAGATTTTAAACCAATTATACCACATATTGGTATAAGCAAAATATTTTTCATGTCTTACAGTACACCAAAAATAGTTCCTTTGAACTCCATCTTTCTATCAGGAGTACAAGGTCAGTGATAGAAGCTATCTTACTATGAGCAGTAGAGAATATCTCCCAGAAAAAATAGGCAGAGCAATCCAGTAGCAGGTTTATAACCTTTCGCTGTACGATCATGCAAACTGCCCTCTAATCAATCCTGAGAAAAGTTCATAGAGAAGTGTCATTCTTTGTAAAAGCAAATTCTGTAAAATTTTTCAGATGGATTGCATAATAGGACTGTTTGCCATAATGGATGTCTCTACAAGACAAAGGTTTGATGTTATAGCAGAGAAAGGAGCACATCATTATCAGCATCATAGCAACGTGTATGATAAGAAAACATAAAATACCTTGTGATGTAATCTGAATCAGAACCTATTAATCCCTGTCTTTGCAACTTTATCAGCCACAGGAATGTTTCTCTGCCACCATATGCATCCCTGTAGCTGTAGACTAATTATCAGCACCTTTTATACCAAGGTGCCATGGTATAAAAGAGTTGGTGTCTTCCTTGGGGAAGCCAGAAAGTCAGAGAGGTTTAAGATGCACCTTTATAGCTCTGTCAAAAGCAACACCTGACGTGCCTGCCTGTGGTAATGAGCCCCGAAGACACTTCTCAATACTACCGTCTAACATCTAAAAAACTTGACCAATACTACCTTCCTGATGATAACTTGTTTTCAAAGGCAATGTTAACATCTTTCAGTTAAGCCAGACACAAAACAAGTTACATACAATACAACAGTTTTCAGGACTAAAGCAGTGCCTACTGCTTTAATATAAAAGAGGGAGGAAGTGTATTGATGACAGAAGGAGGTGGTGTCTTGAGCAGCTTTACCTTCACGTTAACATCAGCTACTGACTGGAGCTGCAGCACGTGGCCACTCACAACAACATCCAGCAGCAAAGATCCATCTGAATCCAAACCCCTGGCAATATGAGTCATCCGCAGAATCTCACCTATGAATTTTAAGAGCACATTGATTCATAAACCATTCTAACCAGAGAGTTATGTTAGCCACACAGTATCTGAATTGGGATCCCTCCACCAGTTATTTTATACTCGTATTTTTTTAAGGCATACTATGCCAGTAATAAAAACCATTACATTTCAAATGACAGCTCAAAAAACTGTATATAAGCCTCAGAAAGTCATGTCATTTGGAAAACACTGGTGTAAGCACAATACTCAAAGTTCAGCAACAGTTATGTGCTATTTTTGAAGATATACAGTATCTCTCAAGCTTACTGGAAACAGAATGAGCTGGTATATCACAGAGAACTAACCAGTTGCAAACTCCACTTGAGTTTCTCTCTTGAAGGCTGCATCAGTGAGTGTAAACCCATTCATTGCTTCTCCAATTTCTTTTGCTGTTGTCCAATAAACTGGGCTGAGTATAGAAATGAGCTTTCTCATTGCTGGACCTGAAAGAAATGTGACATAACATTTAAGAGCTTTTTTCCTAACATCAAGCAGCCCACATCAGTAAGAGTTGAACATGAAGACCTAAAACTAGAGTAACCCTGAAGATTTAAACCAGAAAAAAAAGGCATGTATTGGTATATTCAGAGGAATCATTTTACAAGAAGTAAATATTGAAGATTCCTTTTTACTCCTTGTCTGTGAAAAGTTCAGATTCATTTCTTCAGAGAGACTTAATGAAATTAAGTGGTGAAAACTGACGGCACAGAATTCAGCCTGGCTCAAGGAACAGAAGTGATAAAAAGTAAAATAAAACCTACCAAGGCTCCGAGGTACATTTGTGATCTTTGCTTGTATTACCCTAGTGTCAGAGTCAGGGCTGTCTGTTACCGTGGCATTCAGGAAAGCAATTCCAAATTCAATACCATTAATATTGCCAATGATGCTGCCTTTGGCATATGAAGGCCCACCTGTGCAGGGGAGGAGTGGGAGGAAGGGACAAAAATACCCATGTCAAAACTTTGCTGCCTGATATATTGAGGGAGAGCATTCAGAAATGTTGTCCGGCATTTTAAGGAGTAAGGATATTTCTGCATATGTTGCTACATTATTTGCAAGAGTAAAGCTCACAACCTGCAAATAACAGCATCTCTGTATATGTGATCTGAGGTGGATTCACAGTAACACAGGAATCACCTTACGCACTCACCTCTGAGAAGTAACAATTGTTTAACAGCATACTCTAGTGCTATGTAAAAAGCTAACAAAAAAAAAATCCTGCTGAAGTTGTAGGGGAGATTTAAGCCAAAAAATTGAAATCAAATCAGTTGAATTGGTATGGAATAGTACCAGTCAAATTAGGAGTGCCACACAATATTTCATCGCATGCAGGCTGTAAATAACTCACCAGGACATGCTTGGGTATTACACCTGGATATCTGGGAGGAGTCTCCAGGACAAGGACGTCCATGATTTAATGGGGCTGGATTGCTGCACAGGCGTGTTCGGGTCTGCTCTCCTCCTCCACAAGAAGCTGAGCACTGGCTCCATGTTTGCCACTGCCCCCAGTTTCCATCCACTGAATAAATGAAGAATGAAGAAAGCAACTTGTGATTTTAAATGCTTCAGGCAGCATCAGTGATGCTTTAGTGTCACTCCTTGATTGAATCAATGTGCTAAAGAAATATGGATGACAAAGGATGACAAAAACACCATAATGAGTAAGATGGGAAGGAACACTTCTCCCAACAGTGTCCTGGTTTCAGGTGGGATAGAGTTAATTTTCTTCCTAGTAGCTGGTGCAGTGCTGTGTTTTGGTTTTAGTCTGACAACAATGCTGGTAACACACCGATGTTTTAGTTGTTGCTCAGTAGCACTTACGCTGATCAAGAACATTTCAGCCTGTCATGCTCTGCCAGTGAGGAGGGGCACAAAAAGCTGGGAGAAAGCGGAGACAGGACATCTGACCCAAACTAGCCAAAGGGGTATTCCAAACCACAGCACGTCATGCCCAGTATATAAACTGGGGGGAGTTACCCGTAAGGGAGTGATTGCTGCTCGGGTCGGGCTGGGTATCAGTGAGTGGGTGGTGAGCAGCTGTAATGTGCATCACTCTCTCCATTTCCTTTTATTATTATAATTGATATATTTTATTTGATTTCAATTATTAAACTGTTGTTATCTCAACCTGCAAGTTTTATCTTTTTTTTCTCCCTGATTCTCCCCCACATCCAACCAGGGGTGGGGAAGGGGTGAATGGCTGCATAGTACTTAGCTGAAGGCTGGGGTTAAACCACAACAATCTTTTTGGTACCCAATATGGGGCACAAATGGTTGAGATAAGGACAGGTCTGACCACAGCGTGCTAAAACATCCCGGTGGTGATGTTCATCCTCCATGGGGCTTGGACTAAGGTTATCATTTCATGGTTGTCTGTAGTATTGGCTTATGGTAAGCCCATCTGGGCTGCTGCATTGTGGCAAGATACCATTGCATAGTTGGAGAACCTGGTTGTGAAAGTATGTAGATGTTCATGTACCCAAGAATCAGGCTACTTGAAGAACATCAGAACAACCAACAGGTGGATCAGGGATTTAATAATTTTAAAAATTATTAAATCATAATTAAAAATAATATAATAATAATCCTTTTGGGGAGAGTTATAGAAGGATGCTTAGAAATCTACAGGCATTTAATAAGTCTCTAGCATTGTGGTTTATCTTTTGTATTGCTGACACTGATCCTGAATGTGTAAGTTCACAATTACCCCTTAGTTATGTATTGTCAATAAATCAATTTACTGCTTTGATCGTCATTTTGTTTAAAGCATTTGAACTTTGCATTTTTCCCTGCTCTGGAATACATTAAGAGAGTTTATATGGGAGCCTTATAAGCTATATTTACTGTAAAAAGTAGAATTACTAGATGTAGGGAAGATTTTCATATGCTATTTCTTGGTTTGCATCACTCTACCTTATTTTGGGAAAATCTAATGCATGAAGAAGGAAATCTTTGTAAGGTGACAGTCATTTAAAGAAAAAAGTGAGAGTGGATTATTATTTTGTGTTAAATTGTAAGTAATTACAGAATGCTCTACATTCCTTTCAAAATATGTAAATCTCACTTACGTTATGTATACCTTGAAGTCTTCCAGTGAAAGCTGCATTTAATGTCTGTTAGTCTGAGCACTCACCGGGGCACAGGTCAGTGCTGCACCTCTGAATCTGCATGTCAGCCCCTGCACATGCCCTTCCACCACTGGCAGGGCGAGGATTGTCACAGGTCCGGTATCGCCTCATCTGGCCTCCATTGCATGTTCGACTACAAGTTCCCCAGCTACTCCATGGGCCCCAGTTTCCATGAACTGTAAAAATAAGCTAGATTTCATCTGTCTTCCTCTTAACAGCAGATACTTAAAACCAGAAAATCAAGCTAGGAAAATATTGCTATTGAAGAGTAACTTGTTAATGTATTTTCCCAAAATAAAAAGAACGAGACAGTTCAAGATCTAAGAAAGTTACCTTGTCCAGCATTCAGTGATTTCTGAGTAACTCCAGAATATCACTGTTTGTAAGAAAGTGTGCAGCATGTATTATTTACTAAATGAGTCACTGCATTCTACTGTGAGATACAAAGAAATTCGCTTTGCAGCACTTTCTGACTGGATAGTTGTCACTTTAGAGAGGTGCGTGACATCTGACAGTCTAGCAGGACCTTAGGGCCAGCAGCTGTTTGTCCTCCTAATAGTTAAGTTTGAAGTGCCCCAGTCATACTGAATGATGCAGAGATGCTTTCACTCTTGTCAGACAGATAATACCGCTTGACCGTGTTCAGACCCCCCTAATTTTTGTGGGAGTTTGTGATTTGTGGAGGGCTTTGTTCCTGTCATGCATGTGTACACACCCAGTGAGGGGATAAGCAGCCTAATTCAAAGCACTTACTCGGACAAAGATCACTGTTGCAAAAATCAATTTGCATGTCATTTCCTTCACATTTGTGACCCCCAAACTGTGGGGCTGGGTCTGAGCAGTGACGCGTTCTCTGCCTGCTTCCTCCTCCACAGGACACAGTGCAGGCACTCCAGCTGCTCCACGTGGCCCACTTCCCGTCCACTGATGAGAAAGGCATAGCATGGTACACTTAGTGTCTCTGACATTAGAAATAACAAAGTAAATCAGTGCTACATCAGGGTAAAACTGATGTAGGATGTTACTGACTCTCTTTCTAGAATATCTCAGCTACATAGGGATTTCCAGGAGTAAAGCTGGAGAAAGGCATGACCTGTCTTTTAAATAACCTATAAGCCTGACCAGAAACATGGTCAGTGATCACTCATTCCTCAAGCTCAGACATTTTTCCATTTTTAGATACCTGTAAGCAAGTTGAACCACATACAAAGTAGTACCTGAAATTACCACACTGGGCTGGCACAAGTGCTACCCCAAAGCCCCAGCCTTCACCTGTGCACCCTCCTCTGGTTGCAGCTGCATTGTCTTAAGAGGTAACCCTTCTCCTTCCTAACCAACCTTTCATTTACTGGCTCAGCTCTTTGTAGGAGCTATTACTAAATTATCTCTCATAAATCAGGTCTAAGCAGTTGAGTAGTAGGGTCTTTGATCTCCCAAGATATAGTGACACAAACTGTTACAGCTACATCTGTATGAGCACTTAAGTTGTTGGCTGAGAACAGGCCAATTAGTCACAAACTAGCTGTAAGCAATAACATCCTCAAGCAGCAGCATGTGGAGCTGGGTAAATGTGCAACATCGAACCCTCACTTGCTTGACTACCAGAAGGGCAGTATTCTCTTCTGCGCATTGATAATTATAGTGGGGACTCAGCACAGGGTCTGGCATGTGCAAAATGGAGCACAAAGCCAGAAGGATCTAATCTGAACTACTGCACATTCCACTTAAGAAATTTCCCTCTCATTTCCCCTGCAGCCAAATACAGAGGTTGTATTTCAAAACTGTGAGTTCTCCTGTTCGGTCATGAAGGGCTCATTGAAATGTGGAAGAACAGGATAAATGAATAACAGAACCAAGAAAAAAATAAAACTAAATGTTTAGGAAACCTGTAATTTAATTGGCAAGGTTTTAAAATGCTGCTTTTGCACAGTCACAGGGTAAGTGAAGAGAGACAACGACAGGAGAAGAAATCCCATATGTTAGGTCTATAGTGGGATGCTAAAGATAGTGGCAGGGACCAGTGAAAATTAAAGGCTTGAATGGAATTTTTTCAGGGACTGCACTTTCAGAAATGGAAAGCTTTCAATATAAATTAAGAAGAATTTGGAAAGGAAATTACAAGTCTGTCATTGTTCCCTTTGTGTCCAACGCATCTTACCTGGGCAGCGTCTCTTGCTGCAAACCTGCATCTGTGCGTCAGACCCCTCACAGTATGATCCATCGTGTGAAGGAGGAGGGTTATTGCAGAGCCTCAGTCGTGTCTGAGTACCTTTCCCACAAGTCTCGCTGCAAGGACCCCATGGCAGCCAAGAACTCCACTCACCATCAACTGCAAAGGCATCACAGCTATAAAACTGATGAAACTGTACAGCTGCTCTAACTTGAAATTACAGCTTCACAGCCTAAGGCAAAAAGCTGTGCTACTTAATATTAATAAATACCCTGAATAAGCCCTCAAAAAGGCCACTGCCTTGAGCAGTAGCCAAAACAGATGAACACTTTGCAAAAAAGATTCTTTTTCATTTTCCAAATACATCACTTCACTTTACTACAGTCTTGGAACACCAGAACTGAACACTTGATCAAATCTAGTGTTTTCATAAGTTACCTGGCTCTGACTGTCCTGGCTGAAGGTCAGCCCCCTGGCTGAAGGTCTCAGCAGGGGAAGGGCCATGCTAGCTAAAAACTGGAACACAGCTTCAGTGACTACCAGTATGCAGGAGCCAAGATCTAGAGAAATGAATCTTAGGCTGATGGATGAACATTTGGCATTGTAGTGGTAGCAGAGCCAGGGTGAAAGGGAAAAATCAAGACAGAAAAGAAACGTGAACATTCAGCTTAGTTAGGAGGAAGATGTGGCTGAAAATTAAAACGACAGGGGAAAATGAACAGATAATGCCTTAAACTATCATGATTTACATGGCTTTATAATAGTTGCTTGGGTGGGTTTGGTTATTTTTCCATTTTAACTGTTTTTGCAGAATATGTTCAGGGTTGTGAGTTTACTCTGTGAGAACATGGGTAACAAGTACTGGAAAAGAGTAAAATAAAAAAAAATTCACTTTTTTGGGGGAGGAAGAGGGGAAATGCTATGAATTCTCCATGCACTTTTGTGACTTCTGTCTCCAAGAACTAGTGCCTATCCATAAATTACAAGCAATTTTAATTCTTTTATAATTTAATAATTTTAAATAAGCTGAAAGAATTTGTGTTTGGAGAAAAATAATAAAAATAAGAAACCTATATGGAAACCCCCTTGTGCAGGTATTTTTAAACCACTCTCCTCTTACCTGGGCAAGGCCTTATGTTACACATGACTGAATCCACAGCACTGCCATCACAGGGCTTCCCGCCGTGCTGAGTTGGTGGGTTACTGCAGGTTCTGGTTCTGGTCCTGTTCCCTTGTCCACAGCTCTTTGAACACTCTTCCCATAGCCCCCACTCTGACCAGCTGCCATCCACTAAGGAACAGAAACCCCCACAGTTTTAATCAAAAAATATTTCTGCAGTATTTATTGAAATTTCCTCTTCCTTTCCACAAAAGAAAAAATTCACTCCAACTTCTTAGCAAAATTAATCTGTCACAAAGATCTGTGCTGATAACAGTTCACTGTTAGGGCACTTAACATAAGGCACATTTAAAGTATCAATTCATTAAAGAAATACCTGGACATGGCTTGTTGTGGCAGCTGCGTACATCTGTATCAGGCCCCTCACACCTCTTCCCACCATTTGCTGGAAGAGGGTTGTTGCATTGACGTACTCGCTCCTGAACACCTTGACCACAAGTTACACTGCAAGATCGCCATTCAAGCCAATTGGAAAATCCACCATGCACTGCAATGGGAAAAATGATGCTCTGTATCATGCTTCTGCTTGTAATTCTCTTAGATTGATACAGCAAAGTGAAAAGTGCACTTCATAAACCATTACTTGGAAATCCAACTCATTTCCCATCTTCATTACTACAGAAATATCTACTACAGTTCTGAGAATACTTCAGCTGGTCTGAAATAGTTATTGCTTATGCTCATAAGGGCTTTTCTTTAAAGGCGCTATTAAGTTATGATATGTGTTCTGAGGATGGTATCTAGCTCAAGATTCATTCATTACTATGTCTCACTGCTTCATGCTCATCTGTCTCACACAGCTGGATGAATATAATGGAACAAATTTTCATGAAACAAAACCCCACTGACATCTCAGACTAGGCTTAACGAATACTTATACGTATATGGAAGGTAAGATTAAATATCCATAAAATACGGATAAGATAAAATCTTGATCGTATATTATCTCTATTAATGCTGTAATCTACTAGTTTGGTAGTCACTATCCTATCCTCAAGAGGGACCTTTTATAAGCAGTGTAGTAGGACAAGGGGGAATGGCTTTAAGCTGAAAGAGAGTAGATTTAGATCAGATATTAGGAAGAAATTCTTTAATGTGAGGATGATGAGACACTGGAACAGGTTGCCCAAGGAAGCTGTGGGTGCCCTATCCCTGGCAGTGCTCAAGGCCAGGTTGAACAGGGCTTGGAGCAAACTGGTCTAGCGGAAGGTGATCCTGCCCAATGACAGAGAGGTTGGAACTGGATGATCTTTAAGGTGCCTTCCAACCCAAACCATTCTATGATTCTATATTTTGTGCACCTACCCTGGACAGTCAGTGGTACTCTAACAAGAACAGATCCCATTAAATTCCTTGCTACACACTCATATTCAGACGTATCTTCCTTTTGTGCTGCAACAATACGTAAGGAGCCATTGGACAGGACAGTCACTCTCTCATCGCCCACAACTGGATGGCTTTGGCGGGACCATTTGATGGTTGGAGAAGGCTCCCCATTTGCCTGGCAGTTCAGCATTGCTGTGGCACCAGCTTCTATAACTGTCTCTACAGGTTCAACAGTGATGACTGGAGGACCTGAAAGACAAGGTTTCTTTAGGCAATGGCAAATGGTTACATTTTTTTTTGTTACATTGATTATTTAGAGTTCTGGTCAGAATGAGGGCAAAAAAATCTGATATCAGTTTACTTTAGCTAAAATTATTATTGTTGATCTTTCACTGTCAAAATATATCAAGTTAAAATGATAATGACAGGCTATTTTTAATATGAAGCAATCTGAGGGCCAAAGCTGGGATTGAGGTCTGACTATATGAGCATATACAGTCATCATTGCTAAATGTCTTGCGTTTCATAAAGTCTTTAGGAAGATGCACTTAGTTATGTCCAGAGGCAACTGAGACATAAGTAACAGATCAACAATGCTTGAGGTTACCACAGAAAAGGGATGTTCAGAAATTCTACCACTGGTGAAAAAATAATTCTAAAATATTCTTTCTGCCAAAAATAAAATATTGACAGTGAAAGCTGAGATTCATGTCTTGTAACTTTCTTAATTTAAAAGTTAAAAGTCTAATTTATCCAGTCCTATCAACATGCTCTCTAGTCAACTAAGAGAAACAGGCCCTTTCAAAAGATGATTCACCCTACCCTAAGGTGGTTTCTAAAATGAGCTTGAATCATCCTCTACATGCTTCTTTTCTTTGACCTCAATCACCAGCTTAAACTAGACTCTAAACATATTAATAATGAAAGGTGAGATGAATCTTAACCTACAGTGCAGTGCCCAACCTTCAAAACTTGAATGGGAGCTGCATCCATCTATCCAAAGGTGGATATTTCTCCAATCTAGTGAAATTAAACTTATCAATTTGAGTCTTACTCTGAAGCGTTAGTGTCAGACTGCGTTCCACCACACCAGCATCGTTGGTAGCCACACACTTGTAGTCACCAGCATCTTCATTCTAAAGAGCAAAAAGCAAATACTCAACATGTTTGTATAATGATGGTTTCTGTTTACAGTGCACATCCTGTACGTGAATTTTCTGCAAGCACAATCTGGCATGCCCTGGATCTTAAGAGGAATGCTATTAGGTTCTAGAGTATCTCAGGATTTTGCCTTTATTATTAAATTAATAGTGTGGATTATTTTTAGGATTTCATTATTTATTTCCTTCAGCTCCTTAATGCTGAGGATTTGGTTTTTGTTGTTTGGTTTTTTTTAATGAAAGCTCAAGGAGCTGTTTAAATGAAGTTTAAATGAGTGTGTAACAAAGAATTTAATAGGATCTCTTCTCATTAGATTAGCTATTAGGAAGAAATTCTTTAATGTGAGGGTGGCAAGACTGGCACATGTTGCCAAGATAAGTTGTGGATGTCCTCTCCCTGTAAGTATTCAAGGCCAGGTTGGATGGTGCTTTAAACAACCTGGTCTAATGGAAGGTGTCCCTCCCTGCCTGTAGTTTTTAACCCCATTCCAAAATGTAGACATGAGTTTATGGGGGAAAACAACATGTCTTGCAATTTACATTAGGAATTTAGATGCCAAATGATATCACATGGAGAGCACAACTGATTTTCAGCTGACCTGTTGTAGAACCAAGGCTCTTTTAAGGTCAAAAGTCCCATGTAATTGGGTACAATTTCACACACCAATGATTAGTATGTAGATTCAGTCTTTCTGACAACTAAAGAAAAGGATAGCCCCATGGGGTTTTTTTGACAGAACAATTTGAGTCTAATTCTAGTCTGAATTAAAACAACATTTGCTGAAGGTAAAAGCAAAAGTGCATCAAACATCAAGCCTCGGCCTTTCAAAATAACATGATCTGGAATACCTTTATTAATCAAGTAAAATGCAGAAACACATTGTAACAGACCAGTGACTCACTACAGTGCCATAGATGGCGAGAGAACCATTGTTAAGCTGTCGGATCCTATTGCTAATCTGAATGCCAACTCCTTTTTTGCTCCACTGGATAGTTGGAGGTGGATCTCCTCTGACTTCACAATTCAACATAGCATTGCCTCCCAAGGGCTCAATTCGGCTAGAGTGGTAATCGCCTTTGAAGACTGGAGGCTCTGAGAACACAAGTAACGGCAAAGAAATAACAGAGTCAAAATCAAATGCCCTTAATGGAATTGCTGGAAGGGATCATTCGTCTCCGACTTTCTGAAGTATGAATTTCAAACTGTTTTCATTTTTCCCATTTAGCCATAGACAATGTACCAAGTACTAGGGGTAATGGTTTTAAACTGAAAGAGGATAAATTTAGATTAGCTATTAGGAAGAAATTCTTTACTGATGGCAAGACTGGCACATGTTGCCAAGAGAAGTTGTGAGTGCCCCCTCCCTGGAAGTATTCAAGGCCAGATTGGATGGGGCTTTGAGCAACCTGGTGTAATGAAAGATGTCCCTGTCTGTGGTAGGGGTGTGGAAATAGGTGATCTTTAATGTCCCTTCCATCCCAAACCATCCTAGGATTCTACTATCAAAACAGATGGCTGTGTGAAACTGTGACCATAACTACTGATGTTTTACATACCTTTGACATACACAAAACCAATAGCTTTGATTGAGCCAACTGTGTTTTCTGCTGTGCAGACGTAGGTACCAGAGTCATCTTTAGACACTCTTTCAATAACAAGTTCGCTGTGTCCATTTACATCATCATACTGTGCTGAAGGGAGAACACACAGCAAAGGATTACTCAAGTGATTTTAAATGGGTACATCTCAGTGACCGGTATGTTGTAAGACTGTTTGAATTACAGTGCTATTCAGCAACACAGCTCAATGGCATTGTGCCATTTAATTGCTTAGACACCTCAAATATGCACAGAAAAATCACTGCTATAACATTTGCCCACATGCTTGTATTCACTTAAGTTGTCCCTTAATTTCAGGCTTTATGCATCTACATTCTACGAACTGCTGAGGTTTTCTTCAAATCTAAGAGAAATAGCATTAGTTGTTGGATGCTGAATAAATATCATCAAATATTGATTTTTTTTTTAACGTGTTACATTATCGGTTACAGAAGAGGAACAATTTTTTAATTATCTTCCTTACAGCTCTGTCTCAAAGACAATTTAATTACATGATTGCACAATATTGAAGATATTCCTCACACAATCATTGCCTATCAACTTTGTTACCTCTAGATTATTTTTCTTCCTTATCCTAAACTAATTACAATGCTGTGTGGGGGGAAACAGAGCTGAATGGCCGGTAAAACCCGGTCTCACCTACCTGGAATGATGTTATTGTTAAAGGTCCATGTTATTTTGGGTACTGGTATCCCAGTTGCTTTGCAAGTTAATCTGAGCTGTTCTCCTTTAGTCAAAGCTACATCTCCAGGCAGTTCAGTAAAAGCTGGAAGCACATGAACTATCAGGGTGACAGTGTGTGTGTCTTCTCCAGCAGCATTGCTCGCGATACAGGTGTAACTGCCAGAATCTTCATGCTAAAAGAAAGCGTGTTGGGGAAATTTAACTATGATATATCCTACACAATGCTACCCCTTGTAACAATAACAGAATCTCAAAATGTTGGAACAAACACTCAGAAGAAATGCTCATCTGAACTCTTTCACTTCCTCTAAATTTGAAAGATGACCTTCTTTTTGCCCTTCTTTATCACTCTAAGTTTTTTACAGATTTTACTTCACAGTGGAAAATTGAATGTTTACTTTGGAACAAGCAAGAAAACAAAATGAAGCAAAGATTAATCCAAAAGTGGGTGTATATGAAGAGAAACAGAGTCTTACTATCCCCAAACCTGTTGAGGCATAGCTTAGATTCAGGAAACTTACAACAACACTGTCCAAAATGAGGTCTCCATCTGGCATAGCCTGATACTTTCCCACTATCTCTGTTAACAGTGTATTGTCCTTCTTCCAGTTTATTGTTGGTGTTGGAATCCCATCAGCCACACAGGATAGAACAGCCTGGGAGTTCTCTGTGAATGTGTACTGAGCATCACTCCTGCGAATCTTGGGTGGAACTGTGAGAAGGTATATTGAAAAGATTTATTGTTATGTATTATCCAAGCACTACTGTAAAAGCATACTATACAGCATTGAATACCTGAAACCATTGTCTGGATCTTCTTTATTGTTTTTAGTGCCTATCGGTGACCACCATTAAGGAAACTGGAGAAATGTGTGAGCTACTTATAACAGAAGTATAAACTAAGTGAGACAAATGTAAAGCTCTTTGTAAATTCAAGTAACTATAACCCAGTAAACCCCATCCTTTAAGTAGTGCAATTTTGCTGAGCTTCTCCCTTACATCCTAGCTCCTTACCCTGTGTAAGTTTATGCTGTGATAATGCATGATGTTTCCATACAGTCCCACTTACTGTGTACAGTGAGGTCCATGCTAGAAGTGCTGGACCCTGCCAGGTTTGCCGCTACGCATGTGTAAAGGCCAGTGTCACCAGGCTGTACAAACACAATCTGAAGAGCACCAGTGCTAAGAATTCTTCTTCTAATGGACTCTGTTATTTGCTGTCCATCTTTATGCCAACTGATCTCCGGCCCAGGGTAGCCTTCAGCGTCACACTGCAGTGTGACAGACTGATCAACAGGAGCAATGTATTCCTTGAGGTGGGACTTGATAACAGGAGGAACTGAAAAGAATAAAGAAAATTTTTAAAATACTTAGATGTTGTAAGAAGCATGGAATGCTTCAGTTCTTGGTGAAAATAATCCTAAAAGCGTATCTTGATCGTAAATTAGACAGACAACAAAAGGGAATAAGCCTCTTGGGCTCTATTCAGTGTCATCAAATAGGAAAGCATTAAGTCCAATTCTGTTCCTCAGAATTGTGCTTTGACTAACAGAAAGCATACACAGATTTCTTGTCTGTAGATCACTACAAGTTTAAAAGATGATTTACCTTGAACTTTCAGTTTGATCTTCCCCAGAGCAGTGCCAGCTGGATTTTGAGCAACACACATGTAAGTGCCAGCATCTTCAATAGTTGATTTTGCAATCTGTAAACTGCCACTTGGAAGAACCATATAACTGTTTCCTAAAACAAATATAAGCACAGTATGAAACTTTCAGCTTGGTTTTTTTTCGTTGGTTTGTTTGTTCATTTTTAAATGAATAAGTTCCTTATATCTAAGTTTGAACATTCAGAAAAAAGAAAACAAGTTTCTGAGTTACAGCAAGTAGGCTGAAGTTAAGAGGATACCTGTTGTGATTATATTGATGCCCTCCTTTTGCCATGTTATTATGGGTCGAGGTGTACCCGTCGCTTCACATGGTAGCAGAATGGGATTGTTCACAATGACATCCAGTGTGCCTGGCTGAGTTTGGATAACTGGTGGTTCTGTGGAACAAAAATAAAAGGAAAATACAGGAGATACTAAAATTGCATAATCTGAGAGTCGGAGAAGTTATAGAATACAGCCTTACTTCTTGCAATTTGCCATCACAGATACATTTTAACTTACCAAAAACCAAAGAAACAAAAAATCTCACAAAAATAAAATAGCACAGCATGGACTGGGAGACTCTACCCAAGGTACCAGAGTTGTAACATGCAGAATAGAGACTTTGTGATTAATCAGTGCATCTGCAAGACAATTTGGCTGAGCAAGACACTATTTGTGACAGTCCACTCTGGCCTCATAGTTATTCTGCAGCACATGTATGTGTTAAATAGACAGCATTTACTTACAGAATGCATTTTCTCTTTAGCTTCCCATCTTACCCTGAATGTGAAGAGTAACATGCCTGTGAGCTGAGCCAGCTGCATTCCTGGCCACACAGGTGTACCGTCCTGCATGTGCTAGCTGAGCAGCAGGTATTTCAATGGCACCTGCAACAAAGAGGGTGCGTTACAACATACAGCAGTATCCCACAGGAGAGTTTCACTGTGAATACAGCATTCATCTGAAGAGGTCTGTATTTTTATTCTAAGAAATTGGAGAGGGGTTGTTTGCATTTATTTAAGTCATTATTTCTAGATGTGAAGCTGAGCTCCAGTCACTCACAGTACCTGAAGAGAGAATTCTGTAGCCATCTCCTCTGGGAAGCAACCTTATGCCATTTTTGGTCCAATGAACCGAGGGGACAGGAACCCCTGATACAGTGCAGGAAATCACTACTGGAGACAGCTTTGTCACCAAAAGGTCTGTGGCTTCATCTGCTATGGATGGGGGCACTAAAAATGAAGATCAGTGTAAAGGTTACTTGCTCCTTTTCATTTTTATGAATTCTTGGAAATAACTTACATTTCTTGGGAATACTAGAGACTTATGGATATCGGTATCAGAAAAGCATGATATAAAAATCTGATCTCAACATTGAAATGCCCCAAAGAAATCCTGGATGTCATACAGATGTAATAGCAACATTCCCTCTACCTTGAACAGTGAGCTCAACTGCTCTTTGATCTTCTCCTGCATCATTTGACACAGAGCACTCATAGACAGCAGTATCATCCACAGTGGGAGAAATGATTACTAAGGAACCTGAAGATAGAAGTCTGAACAAAGAAAAGAGAAGAAAGTAAAAGCCATTGAAATATTTCTTCTCAGGCAATCAGATCACTGACTTTGCTGGTTATAAAAGATTACATTTAAGAATGGCTAAATTTTTAAAGTGCCAAAATCATCCCTGAAAACTTCAAACCCACAGTGAAAATAAAACATCTCTCACCTGTATATATTCTGGTTCTGGTCAACACTAAGCAGATGCCCATTCTTTTTCCAGCTAATTGCTGGTTTTGGAATTCCAGTGGTTTCACAAGGCAAAGTGGTCTGCACATTTACGGTAACTGTGATATTCGTGTGTCCAGGAGCAATAGCTGGAGGAACTAAGGACAAACAAAGCTTAATTATTCAGAATAATTATATACATATGCCCACAGATTCCTCTCATACCTTTATATAGACCTGAACTGCCAAATACATTTACTTGATTTTTATAAACAGTGACAGTAGTAAACTTCCTAAACATACAGCATGGGATGTATCAAGTCTTTCTATTTCCAGTGCACAAGGAGTAAATATTTTCTTTTCATAAGCATTGGAGTTGTATTCCTAAGGACGCAAATACCATTATTTTGTACTTTTTATTTTTCATTTTTTATTTTTTTAAGCAGAGCAGCTAAAAAGGGGCTAAACTTAAAATATGATCTGTCCAAACAAGAACAATGATGTAACTGGACTTCAAGCACATATACTTATCTAAACCCAAAACTTTTACCAAGAACTTGCAGATCAATTCGTTTGCGTTCAGTGCCAGCTGTATTGGTTGCCATACACACATATCTTCCTGTGTCAGTAACATGTGCTGAGTGTATGTGCAGAGATCCATCCTCTAACATGGAATATCTGAAATAAAGCCATATATTTTTTTTCCACTATCCAATCAACAGAACCATAGGCTATCTTGGTAGTGCAGAAGGAAAACACGACTCAGGGTACACAACAAATAGCCTAGACACATGATGTCTTAATTTGGGCATATAGAGTTTTCTCATTTATTGCACTTATTCTGACTTCATTTTTTCCAGCACATCTATTTTCCAGAGAAATCATGAAATATAGCTGACATAGTGATTTCATATAAATGATGCCAGATTTGCAGAAAATATCCAAAAGCCCTTTATTATGGTTTCTCATTTAGCCTTTAAAAATGCCTAACTAATGATTGTACTTTTTTCTTTGAAATATAAATGAATTCTTTAGTATTTGCTCAGTTCTAGAAAGTCCCAACTACTTCCCTAGAACAATGAAAAGATGGAAACTATTCACTGTAATGAAAGTTGATACTGGTACAGATATAGAAAGTTTTATATATTAGTTAATATTTATATATTACTATTATAAAAGTAATAGTAATAATAATAACAACAATAACAAAATCTTTTACATTTACTGTTCAAAATCTTTAATACCAGAAGAATTACTATTATATTTGGTTGTCAAAGAAGTTTTTTGTCCTTCTTAACTATAAAAGTATGAAACCTCTTTGTATTACTGCTTCTATCACCATATTTTCCACATTTGTGTCTATTTGAGATCATAGTACAAACATTAGTTCTAATTTGTGAAAGTAAAACTATTTATGAGTCACAGATGTCAAATTAATCTTTCTGTGGTTCATACATTCTTAAAAACCAATTAATAATATTTATGCTGATTTCTGGACAATACCTTGTATTGTTTCCAGTAAAAATAGCCCCATCCTTCCTCCATGTAATTCTTGGGGTTGGTACTCCTTCTGCAATACACTCCAGAATAGCAGAAGCATTTATATGCACAACAGCAGTCTGAGGACTGCTTCGGATTGTAGGAGCCACTGTAAAGCCAAAAATTGCTTGTTATCTGAAGAAAAAAACTTCACGCTGCAATGACTGAACCCTAAACACATGAAAATAGATGTAGTAACAGGTATGGGGATCACTACAAAGACAAAAATAAGTTTCTTACCATTTTGTGTAGTGCATGATAACTGCCGTGATGCAGCAGGGAATGAGAAAGAAAGTTTGCCTGAAATGAATTCTAAAGATCATCTTTGCAAATTAATGCAAAGGATATAATACAGCTAAAACAGTAAAAGAGTTCAGCATATTTAGTTCAGCAAAACAAGGCTGTGGTGATATCCTTTCTTCCTTATTTTAAATTAGAGAGAAAAAGAATTTTAACTGGACCAGTAAGAACAGTCATTGGGGGAACAATGTAATGCCAGTACATATGACTGGGCTGTGAAGTGAACAGAAATAGGAAAAAAGTTTCATATCATCACCCAAGTGTGAGAATATAATAGCTCCTCATTAGACTAGAGGTGAGAAAATACATAGGTTTAAAATGAAACTCAGGTCTATGGTAATACCGGACAAGCATCAAGATGAATAGGACCCTTCAAGCCATATCTTCTTACTATCTCCTGCTTAAAGGTGCAGAGAAGAAACCAGTTTTCAAGCAACTTGCAAAACTGGTGACCAAGCCAGCTATGAAACGTAGTCCCCAAGGTGCTAGTCAAGTGCTTTTAAGAATTTCTCTGAATTTGACCAAGAATATTTCTCAGTCCTTCATCATTCTGGATGTATCCTGACTCTTTATCAAGATGATAGCTAGATGCAGAGCACCCTCCATTAGCAGGAAGTACAAACAGTTGTACAGTGAACCATGGTGAGTCCCCAACAGGTCCTTTAGTGTAGGGGACAACTGTGGACTGAGATGGTGGCACACACAAGGTAATACACATGGTGCCACAGTTTAGACTCAGCCTAAGTGGCCAACAGTGGGCTAGAAAAAGACTGTTAATGCTTCTTTCTTGCTGTATGAACTCCTGCAGAAATACCATGCAAAGATCAAAATGCACAAGACTGGATCCATGATTTTACCATGTACTGTCAGCACGAACTCCCTGGTCACTTTTCCTGCGATATTACTTGCCACACATGTATAGCTTGCTGTATCGCTGAGGTCAGCGTTATTGATCTGCAGATATCGCCCATTGGATAGAATTCGAACTCGAGGAGTTCCCTAGTGGAAAAGAGAGAGAGTTTGACAAATTTAGCTTTATTATTCTTCTCCTTATGAATATAGAATGTTCTTTCATTGCAGAGTAATAAAAGCCATGAAAGAAGGCCAAAGATAAACCAGGGACTGAATTTATTGCTGGCTTAACGTTGTTTACATCTGCAAAGGTAATAGGGTAAACAGGGTTTTAAAAATTATCATTGTGAAATGATTCCCCCTTGAAAACCCTATCGGGACTTGTGCCTGAATAAGAGAGCTTTTTAGGTTACGCAGCCAAAAGGTTTTTGAGCTTTTATGGAAAGGGGCATCTAATAGCACACAATGAATTCTTTTTTTTTTTTTTTAAATCCATGTACACTAAAAGCAGCAGAAATACAAGTTTCTCTACACTGTTCTTCAAACACCACAGTCTTGATCTAAGCACAAACTTAGCTACTAAGTTTACTAGCCAGCATTTCCAAATATAAGGATACCATTCCTCTCAGCTCTACAATGACTCTACAGCACCTGCTAGGTAAC
Source organism: Coracopsis vasa (assembly GCA_026283785.1). Lineage (NCBI taxonomy): Eukaryota > Metazoa > Chordata > Aves > Psittaciformes > Psittacidae > Coracopsis > Coracopsis vasa. The sequence continues at coordinate 16,752 of JANHGB010011428.1, read as the reverse complement.
CCTTTAACCAAGGCATTTTTACTACAACCTATCTGGGTCATATCTGCATGAATGACCGATGGTGATATCAACTACAAGTGTTTGAGAACTTAACTGAATAGAGAACAGTAGAAAAA
>JANHGB010011428.1:0-15448 GCA_026283785.1 Coracopsis vasa | reverse complement strand
AAAGGATGATAGGAAACACAATAAACCTAATTCTGTTACTTAAAGGACACATGACAAATTAAGAGTACCATGTCTGAAATAAATGTATAACTTGAATTTAGTGCTGGATTAAAGATATCTCTAGAGATTGAAATCCCCTACTCTATTTAAATCTGAGGCAGCAGATTGACTATATCACACAACCAAGATGCCTCAGCCCTCACATACTGACATGTGTTCTCATGAGGCAAGAGAACTAATATTACAAAAGTTAATCCAAAGGTTATCAGCTGAGTACCTCTGTCTATCATAATGTTGCTCAATTGCTCTGCTACAAATTTTCACCGTAAAGCTTCTTCTCATGCTTTATTTCTGTTAAACACTGCTTTTAAAACACAAGCTCTCTTGAAAGACTGAGGCAAAATTATTCACATTCTGAACTTCCAACCCTTGTTAAACCTTGCTTTCATTAAAAAAAATATTTGAAAATCACTATACAATTAACTATTTCACCATTCAGAAAAAGAATGCTTAAGTCAATCTTGTTTCTAGCTAGTTCCTACGCTACATTCAAGATAACATTCCCCAGTAGCACTTAGTAAGACATAATCGCCCACCATATTCTAATTTCTTCCACTAGTATTTCATTCTTCTAAATCTACAGTAGAGTCTGAAGAATGATATGTCAGAAGGAAAGAAAATAAGCAGAACTTTGGGTGAAGACTACTGATGGGTTACAGTTAAGGGAGACACAATTAATAAGCTGAATTTGTTTCTTCTTTATTAATGAATAAAGAGCAATTGAGGGAAAATTATCAATTAAGTTTAATTGATAACTGGACTTAAATTGTTCAATTGAAAATCACCTGGTTTCTGAGTGATTTCAAGGAAGAGGATGGGAAGTAAAAATTAATTTCTGTATAAACCATCTTCATCTTGGTAATTGTCTCTCAACCAGCAAAGACTTGATGCCTTAACATGGAATTCTGAGTGAAAAAGATGCATTTGATGTAAAACTATGGTGATTAGCAGCCCATTCTTTCTTTTTTTTCCAGTGCAAATTATTTAAATTCCTTTCTAAAAACTACTATAATATGAGGATGCATAATATACCCAAAGGAAACATATAGTGTAGTCTTTTCTCAGCTACCTTTCCTGGGAAGCCATTCAGGAGTATACCGAAGGCTTCTAGCATTGTTCAGAGGATCCAGGAGGAGCAAGGGATCCCCCTAAAGGAAAAAAGAACAAGTAACAGCGGGATGGCCACTTCATATACTTGCTAGCTTCAGGTACTCATTTAGGACTAACTGTATTTGTACTGAGGCTACTCAGCTTCTCTTGAATTCAAGGCACCATGACTTGGACAGCACTGAAGGGGCAAGTGAGCAGAATAAGAAACCTCAAGCAGTGTGTGTAAAAAAATAAAGGGAACAAAAGACTAGTACAAATAATGTAACCACTATACCTCTAAAAGTTCTCCATTTTTAAGCCATGAGATTGTCGGAGGTGGCACAGCATCAGATTTGCATTCCAGTATAACTTGTCTGTTCTGCAACACGGTGAAGTCCTGTGGACCACTGGTACCAGCAATGTTAGGAGGAACTGTTACAAGAATTAAGAAAAAAATCAACACCACACATATGAGCTCCGTTGAAATTATTAATTGAAAATTTCCTTTTTTTCTTAAGTTTAAAATAAATAGAAAACTACAGTATCATTAATTAGCTCTACTTTTTAATTCTTGTGTTAAATATATTACATTTGCTTAACAGGTGAACGTGTTTCCTAAGTCACACACTGGAAACTACTGTGAGAGAAATTAAAGTCCATTCTTAGTGAGAGTACTGGCATTTAAACCAGACAGAGCAGAGATCACTGAAGTTCCACAAACTGTCAATCAATAAACACGGGAGCTATAGTCTTCAAGAAACAGGAGAAGTCCCATTTATACTTCCTTTACTGTCTATATTTTACATATTCATTGCTAAAAATATTTCTTACCTTTTTATACTGAAAACTTAAGATTATGGTAGATGTCAGTATACTTCACATTCTTGTTCAGTAGGAACAATAAACTCGATCCAACTGAACACTGGTATCTGTAAACTTCCTAAGTGTTGAAAATAAAAGACTTGGAATTTTAACAGAAACCAGTTGCATCAGGTGGAACTCTCCTTTTTAATTGTGTATCATGTTCAGAATAGTTACCTTTATTCAGAAATGTTAGTTATGATCATATGGTGTAATATCACTTTCTCAAAACATGTAATTCTTTAGTAACATATAACTTGTAAAATGAGATACTGATAGATGCCTTAGTGGTATATTTAAAGGAATATTTTTTCCCCTAAATTAAACTTACCATGCACTCTTACAAAATATTCCTTATCATCATCTCCTGCTGGGCTAGATGCTAAACATGTGTATCTTCCTGTGTCTTCCACCTAAAAACACACAAATAACTTCAGCAGAAACCTCAGAATATGGGAACAATTCAGAAAAACTGTGAAATACAAACATGGGCAACAACATATAACAGGCAGCACTTGACCACAAACACAATAACAAAGGAATGGCTGAAAATAAATTAATGAATTTCTAGAAAACTTTATTTAGCATGGTGGAATTGTACAAACATATCTTAGGAGTTGCAGGACCCTATAAAATCCCCCTGGATAATGTGTCTCCAGCAAGAACCGTTCTCTTTGTGATGCTTTTTACAACAGGTAATGAATAAAGATGGAACTAGCTATAGGTATCCATCTAAGCAAGGATCAGTTTTGGGTAATAAGGAAATCTTTTTGTGCACGCATAATCATTAATACCTTTATGCTTTATCCTTCCTGTAAACTCTTTATTGTAGTGACAGGAAACAATTGCTTTACAAGCTAACAAGACAGCAAACAATCCCAAGCCCTGTCTTACTTCTGTTTGGTGAAATTCAGCCTGGCTTTTCACAGCTAAGTACAGCCTTAGGTGCAGGTCTTTAAAGGTTCTTTCCCCCTGGACTCCCTTTTTTGTCTGAATTAATCCAAAAGTCTTTCTGTCGTCTTTATTTATTTTTTCTTAATTTGCACACAGATGACTGCAAATTCAGTTTTTCTCTGCAATATATGGCTTATAATGTGACAAACAAATGGATATTAGGAAAATTAGGGCTACTAGATAGAGAAGAAAGTCTGAGGAGGAACTATAAAACCTGAAGGAACAGCAAGAGATAGTAATGAGAGTCAAATTGGTAGGAAATGAACAAGAACAGATTACAGACACAGATTAAAACCAGAACTAACCCCAGAAAAAGACAAGCCCCCAGCATTAGTTGCACTGCTTTATAACAAGAAGCACTGATAAATTACAAAATACAGAACTCTGAAATGAAATTAAAGTAATAATGCTCAGGAGAGGCAGAAGTGTTTGGGCATTCTCAATCCATAATACCACTGGTTGTTCTGTATGGAAAACTCCAAGGCAAGTCTTAAAAAATATACCCTCTAACCGCAAATGCAGGTGGATGATTTCTTGTTTTCAGGACATCTCTTTGGATGGTCCTAATAAAAGGTAGTTCTGCACACTCCCCTAAGGTTTGCAAAACTGAGCCTATTTTGAAACAAACACTCTACCTGAGCACTGGTTATTCGAAGAACATCTCTTAGGACATGAATATTATCATTCTGCAAAAGCGGGCGTCCATCCTTCATCCATGAGATTTTGGGGATCGGAATGCCAGAAGAGATGCAGAGAAGTTCAAGAGGGTTGTTAACAATGACAGAGAGCTCTTCTGGTTCATCTGAACCATTGATGTGAGGTGGCTCTGTGGAAGGAAGAACATCCCAGTTCTTTATTGACTCAAAAAGCCTGCAAAATGTGATACTCAGCCTTATGATTAGAGCTTGTAAAATTACTCTACATTAGTATTATTTCTGTCATGAACTCACTATCTCATGAGATTTCTGTCTGCCTTTGTCTATTCATTTGCATATTTTATGAGTTGGAATTATTAGTTAGAAAATATTTTCATAATCCCAGGTAAAATATATTGCATAATATCACAATATGTTGCATAATATCCTTATATATATAAGAAATATTATAAGCCCTTTAGCTGTTGTACCTTCAGCAATGCCTTCAGCTGCACTATCATCCTTTCAAGCTGAATTTCTACTAACTAAAATTATTAATTTAAAACAAATTACTTTGTAAATTAGTTTACTATTAACTATAGCATATTTCTGTCCTCTGGAAACATTGGGGAAAAAAATATACTGAATTACACATTTACAAATCTTTAGGTATCTTCCAATCCCTTATTTTTCTCATTTATTGCGTTAAATGTTTCTTGAAAATACTCCTTATCCCCAGAGACTTTTTAATTGTTGTCCTGAGTAGATACTCATTTACTGCTTACATAGATTTTTTAATTGTTGTCCTGAGTAGATACTCATTTACTGCTTACATAGACTTTTTAATTGTTGTCCTGAGTAGATACTCATTTACTGCTTACATTTTGTTCAACTGAAAAGTTAACACTTACCCAACACTTTCAGGGAAAAATGTTTGCTGGTATCTCCAGCTTCATTGGATGCTACGCAAGTGTATTTGCCTGTGTCACCGGTCTCTACTTTTACAAAATTAAGGACCATTCCTTGGTTACTTGATGTCAAGTGAGCTCCGAGGCTTAAAGGGCGTCCATTTATAAACCAAGACATAGTAGGGGCAGGAGTGCCATCAGTAAGACACTTCATGGAAGCTGAACTGCCTTTTACTACAGTCAGATCCTCTGTTCCTCCTGCGTTATCCAAACTTGGTGGTACTGCCAAGAAACAAAGATCTGATTCATACAGAGTACAACCCAGATGTTAATTCTAAATATTTAAAAATTGGAATGCAGCTACCCTTTTGCATTTTCCCACTTACATTCATATGTTAAAATTAACTTAGAAATTATATATTATTATTCTTTCTAAAAAACCTGTGACATTCTGTGTGCCAATTCAAGTAAGGACTCCTCTAAGGTTAAACACTTTCCATTAAAAAAAAAACAAACACACACATTGAAAAGTTAATGTTTCCCTAATGGTTAGTTATTTAAGATATATTTGTGTCTGCAATTTTTTGTTGGTAAGAAAGAAAACTGAATATTTGGTTTAAGAAATAAAGAAATAAGGTTCTTTACATAAGCATTTCAGAGAAACTTACCAAACACTTGAAGGTTGTAATGTTTGTTGTCCACTCCAGCTCTGTTAGATGCTACACAAGTGTATGCACCAGTATCAGACATCTGCACTCGGGCAAATCTAAAGAAAAATAATTTTAAGCAAGGTATAATGGAATACATTATCTTTATTATTGCATGGTTTTGATTAAATCTTACTCTTGCTTCCAAAAATACTAGCTGAATTGTGATGATATACCAAAAGAGAAGAGAAAACTCAGCTAGTTAAAATAGATGAAAACCAACCTGAGAATTTGCCCAGCTGACATCAACCTGATTTGGGAGGAGACAGACAGAGGAAGGCCATTCTTTAGCCAGTTTATCTGTGGTGGTGGAGTTCCAGTAGCAGTACATTCAATATTCAGGGAAGTTTCCAAAAGGGCAGTGAGGTCCTCGGGTTCATCTTTATTGTTGGCTATTGTTGGAGGAACTACATTTTGTAAATGTTGAAAAGGAAGATATTAAAACCAGCTCTTAAAATCATTCCACATGTGTTACCTTGCAGGAAATCCTACACCTAATGCCCCACAAGCAATTCAATGAAAAGATTCACATTTTTTTTAGAGTAAATTAGGGTTTTATAGGTTAGTTTGAAAGCCTTGGTCTTGGGGGCAAGAGGGGACTTACCCATTCACTATGTAAAGAAGGGCGAGCCACATGCAGCTCTAAGCATTGGCTGACTTTAGTTCCCATCATACATCATGAGAGTTGCATGGATAAGACCATTTAAGTTCATTATTGCTTGAATTTCAACCAATACAAAGCAATCAAGAAGTTCTGTTGCATAGTGCCATTCTGTCCCCAAAAGATGTGATATGGTCATTCAATATTGTTACTTATTATATCAAAGGCCATCTCTTGTTACTCTGCTCATACTGATATTCCAATTGATTCTGAGTTTCTGCATAACTGGGATGGATGTTTACACCACTGTGAAATGCTGCCTATGCCTATGTCCTGGGTTCTGCTGTAACAGTTATTTTTCTCCTTCGTAGTAGCTGTTTTTCAACTCTAGTCTGAGAACAGTGCTGATAACACACCGATGTTGCTAAATAACGTTTACTCCGATCAAGGACTTTTCAATCTCATGCTCTGCCAGTGAGGAGGGGCACGGGAAGCCAAGAGCAAGCAGAGACAGGACACCTGACCCAAACCAGCCAAAGGAGTATTCTATACCACAGCATGTCATACCCAGTATGTAAACTGGGGGGAGTTACCTGGAAGGCCCAGATCGTTGCTCTGATCGGGCTGAATATCGATCAGTGGGTGGTGAGCAATTGCATCACTTGTGTTTATTGTTTAGTTTCCTTTCTCCTTTTAGTTTTATATTCTCTCCCTTTGTTATTTCCCTTATCATTATTATTATTGGTGGTAGTAGTAGTGGTTTTGTATTATCCCTTAGTTACTGGGCTGTTCTTATCTCAACTCGTGGGATTTCCATTCTTTCAATTCTCCTCCTCATTGCTCCAGGAGCAGGGTGGGAAGAAGTAGGGGAATGAGTGAGTGGCTGCATGGTTCCATCACCACTGGGCTCAAACCACAACAAAAATTCTTCACTCTTTCACACTAGTCATTGCACTTAATGAACACTTTTTTCACAAAATAAAGTGTCCAGTCTCTACACTGCTAAAGAAGAGTTATGCTCATTATCTTATGTATGCCAAAATGTGCAAGAGAAGGATTTAATCCAAAACTCAAACATTTGTCTTTAAAATTCTAGGAACTTGTAACTATTAGTTCCCTACCATGCTACTCTGGTTTTAGCTGATGTGCTTTGATTGAAATTAGTGAAGATAAACTACTACAACAAAAAAGCAGCACCATAGGAAATCAGCCCTAAGTTTCTCTTTCTCTACAAGGGAAAAAAAAAAAATCACAGCAAGTAGAATTTCTCTATTATGACATACTCCAAATACACCAAAGGAATTCATTTCTGTTTATCACAAAACACATTTCCAGCAATTTCAATCATTTTGTCATTGACTGAACATCCTGGTTAATATCCTGAGATATCTACAGTACATGAAATTGGAAACACATGCATATAGTATTACACTGAAAACAGGCATTAATTTCTTGGCCCTCTCTTGGGAGTGCTTACAAAGATAGGTTTATGGACTAGATTTCAGCTTCATATCTGTGAAAACTCACCATATACATTCAAGTTGAAAATTCGGTCTTCCTCGCCTGCAGGATTAGTAGCCACACAACTGTATTTTCCTGTATCAGAACTGAGAGCTCTGAAAATGTTTAATGTGCTGCCATCTGGAGTTACTCTACAAGCAAGGTCATAAAACACAGTGAATTTGTTTACATACTCCTATGACCTGGCAAATAAACAGTCAGTTTTGTACATTTAAATCAATTATCTCTATCCTCTTGGGAATTTGGTGAGAGAACCATTGTTTTTTGCAAATATTTTCATTAGAGATAGTCTAGAAATCTTTTCCTAGAGATGACCTGTTTAACCTCACATTGGCATTCAATTCCAAACAGGTTTTTAAAGATTCCATAATGAAAAGCATCAAGAGTAAAATGTTTCCATGTCTCAGAACTTTTCCCTCAAAAGAAACTTAATGGAACTTAGTGACCTTAATAAACTTTAATGAACCTGAAAAACTTTAATGGATTTTATTAACCGACAAACAAATAGCTTTAATATACTTACAAATATGAAAAAAAAAAAAAAAAAAAAAAAAAGGTTTATAGAAGCTACAAAGGGAGATGATGTTCTTAACCTAAGCTGAGACTCAGGCCCTCTTTACACTCCTTCCTCAGGCCCCTTTTTTATGCTCCCTCTTTAGGACCCTCTGAGGTTTAAAACTGTAGAAGAGAATGCAGTATTTGCTTATTTTGCCTTGCCTTATTCTTTGTAAGTCTTCACTGGCAACTGTTTTTCCATCTTTAAGCCACTGCAGAATAGGCGTGGGCACTCCACTGGCATTGCAAAGAAGCTGGATGCTTTCTCCCAGAAGGACACTGACCTCACCAGGCATTTCAGAGCCAACAATATTAGGAGGAACTGGAAAAGCATAATGGAGGGAAGAGAAGATTCATCAGCAAGAAACAATCTAAATTATAAGAAGTCACACTGCAGGTGCTTATACTAGTAACTAGCATTTATTGCAGTATCTCCATTCAAATCTATTGTAGATTGTACGTGATTATATTGTTTCTAGAGGAGGTTCTGCAAATATAAATTCAAAGCCACTTCAATCATTCCTTAAAATGGCCAATTTACAAAATCATAAAAAACATGTATCTTTGCCATTATATTTAATATCTACAGCTTTCTCCTCTAACGATGCTAACATGTGCAACAATATTATGAAAAAAATCCCATTTCATTAAACATCACAATGCACTGTAATGACTGAATGCCTGTTTAACTCCTGATCATATGCTTAGAGCACAGTCAAATGTTCTTCTGCATCATAACCATCGCATCCCTGTTAACAGCCATATACTCCATCCTAACCAGCAGCCATTTTTAACTTGTTTGCTTAAAGAACAAGGATGACAGCCATGCTATCCACCAAGACCATCAGTCCCAACAGTAAGTTTGGAGCATTTCAAGAAATTTCTGTCACACTTGATCAAACGAGCAGCTTGATATTAAATTCCTAAACTTGGGAAAAAACTAGCAGGGAAGGAACACACACACAAAACCAGCAGCCCCAAAGAACGATCACTATGACGAATAGTTACTAGATCTGTTTGGCCTGCTGATGGCCAGCCATCACACGAGTGTGCCACCACACTCAGCTGATAGCTGATGCAGCTTCTTCTTCCTCAACTAGCAATTGCTGGCATGGGAAGGGATGATGGCAGAGATCTGGAGATGCTATACAACAGATGTGTTATTGGACGCAGTGAGGAACTAGCACAATTAATGGGGATGAGTAGTTAGGAACAGAAGAAAACAAGATAGATGCAGCATGAGGGTGACAAACAGCAAGGCAGGAGTCAATTCTGTAACAAAGGTTTCTCATTTGAGTGGTGGGGGAAAAATCATAAGGAAATTCATTTCTTTGCTATCTCCTATCTGCTATGGCAAAAAAGGCAAGAAGTATCACTGCTTCTTCATCCATAAATGTGTGGTGCTCCACATTCAACCAACCAATACATTTTAAGTGTGCAGGAGGAAGGATGTGATCAGCAGCAAACCCTCACAGCCCTTCCGCCTGGTTTCAACTCAAGGCTAAGAATATTGTTTCATGCAAAGTTCTAAGTCTATAATCCTCTTACAATTTTTCCTCACTGGCTGCAGATGATAGAAATAATGGTCCAAATTCTCCACTTTTCTACATGTCTATGTTATCTCAGTGTCTTTAGCACAGACAGAGTGTCACTCTTGACCGGTATTAATCAGTTCTGCTCACAGCACTCTCATGCCTTACCTTGAATGGAAAGCACAAAAGTTTTCTGAGCTTTTCCCTCTGTATTTGAGGCAATACATGTGTAGGTCCCACTGTCTAGAAGCTGAGAGCGAGAAATCTGAAGCTTGCTTCCACCAGATAAAATATTAACTTCAAGAAAGTCGGAACGTTCTGCAAATACGTAAACAAACAGTCATTCCAAAGCAGACCAGAGAGCAAACACATCTTGAGATTTCTTTTCGTTGAAATTTCAAAACAAAGATTCCAGTCAGTTAACATAACTGCCTGTCTAGAGACAGATGAAGAAGCAACAAAAAATAAACAGCAAATAGCACAGTGGTACCCCAAAGGGGGAAAAAAGAGCGGAAAAGAACTTGAGAGAATGATACCTATTGGTTTTCCATTCTTAAGCCACACTAATGTTGGTGGAGGAATTCCAGTAGCATCACACACAAAGGTAACAGGATTACTGACAGCTTCATTGACCAGCTCTTGTTCAGGGCCTTCTATATTTGGTGGCACTAAAAATTGAATGGAAGCAATAAGAATAGTTTGGTTACCAAATATTTTTGTAAACTGATTTTGAATTGTCTACTCTACAATATCTATGGTATTATGATAACTACTGCAGATAATGCAGAGTATGCTCACCATAAACATTAAGATGGAAATTTTTATCATCTCGCCCTGCAATATTTATGGCTTTGCACACATATTGGCCTGTGTCAGAAACCTAAAATAAAAGTAAATAAATAAATAAAACTTATTATGGAGAATTATTTTAATGCCACATTTTTGAAATATTAACAGCCTTTGCCTCTGCCATCTCAAGGTCCTTTTCACAGAATGAAAGTCTCCCCAGCAAATACATCTCCTGTGTACAGCCAGTAGGATACACCAATCAATAGCAAAATAATAGCTTAATGATAGCAGAGCAGTGGCAGATGCAGCATCCCACAAGTCTGGCCTACCTCTGCACCCTTGATTCGTAATGTTTGCCCATCTGCTAAGACCTCCACATTTGCAGACTCCGAAATTATGCGCCTGTTCTTGTACCAGGTGATGACTGGTGGCGGAATAGCATTGGACTCGCACTCCAACATCACTGGGGTTCCCACTCTCACGTTCAGCACTGTCAGTGAGGTTCCACTGTGGTCTTTGATGCTTGGGGGCACTGCAGAAGTAGCTCAGAGTTATTTCTGTCTTTGTTTTGTGAGAGGGCAAAAGCCAGTCTAATAAAAATAAATACAAAATACTGCACTTTCAAAGCAATGGATATTATTTCAGAAATTTGTAAAAAACAAACCAAGGACAGTTAGGAAACTCTTCTTCTGACTTTCCCCAGCTTGGTTTCTGGCAATACAAGTATATTCACCATCATCTAGTAGTTTGGCTCGGGGAATCTGCAGAGTCCGAGCACCTGAAGTGAAGACAGAAGGCTTGAGATTTATTCTGTGTTTGTTTTATCAATCTCAAATGCTATTTCAAAATAACAGGTCCAACGGACTGAACACAGGCACTAAATTAGCCTCTAATTCAAAGAAGCACTGCAGTGTCATTCCTTTTTAAGGTTCATTAAAAGAAAAAAAAAATCTAGTCAAGAGAACTAAAATTTTAGGGTAAATTCATGAGTGCTTGGACCACAAATAGTCCTTTTAGACCTGTTTGTTTCATAGCTTCTAACTACTGTCTTCTAACATAATTATGCCCTTTCCACTTAACTTTGTCACTATCCCATTCTTTATTCCTTAGTCTCACCTGTCTCCACTTGTGAAGCTTACTGCCTCTGCCTACTTTACTAATCTGCACAGATGCTTCTACTGCCATAAAGCAATTTCCATGTCTGTGCCTTAGACTATGCTGTAACACAGCTCACCTGTCATGTTATACCAGCACAACAGGACTGAGCAGCACAGCAAGTGACCTTCACTTTTTATCCTGGGCTGAAGATAAGCAGCAGCCGTAAAATGACAGACACTCCTGGACCTTATTTAGTGAGGAGCTTCGAATGGTTAAGAAGACCTCAGAATACAAGGATTTCTTCCTGAGAGTTCAGGAGGATTAATCCAGTTTCCCACTGATGTCAATGGGAAGATTTTTACTTTTTGTCATCTAAGCCAGCAGATTTTATCTTAGCTCCACACAATTTCTGATCATTTCTTTGAAAGGTGAGTCAAAGTGACTCAACTTTAATGAATACCTATATCATAGTGCCTCTTTTACACGACTTGCCCTCTAGCCTTTTCCACAGTTTAGTGCAGTGTTCAGTCTCAGCCAGTTTTCTTTAAAAGTGAGCCCACCCAACAGACAAACAAATTATTAAACACAGTAGGCCGAGTGTCTTGTCTACTCACTGGAGCAATACTAAGAATACGCTGACTCCGTAAGTAGTGCCATTATCAAGACAAAACAGACAGAACTTTGGTTGAAAGGCTATAGAAATAACTGAGTTCTCACCAGGCACAATAAGAGTGTTGGTATTCGAACTGATAGGTTTTCCATTCTTGAGCCAGCTGAGATCAGGAGGTGGAAAGCCAGTGACCTCACAAGTCAGAGAGATGAAATTATTCACCACCACAGTCAAATTCTCAGGATTAGTACCAACAACACTTGGAGGAACTGTAGAGAGAAATACATTAATAGTATCTATCATAGCATCAATAAACAATATTCCACAAGATCCTGATTTACTAAAATAAAGCTGAATTGCTGAGTTTTGCCAAAGGGCAAAGCTGTAAAAATCTTTCACTATGGATACACTGCTTTTTCGCAATGGATACACTGCTTTTTTTTTTTGCAATGGTTACACTGCTTTTGGGGTGTATCTGGAAATATAACTAAAGACAACCTAATGGTGATTCCTGTTACTGTAATTCACAAAAAATTTCAGTGATTTCATTTGCAGTCCTTCTATGGTTTTGGGAAGGCTAATTAACTTCTAAGAGATCCTGCAGTTCCTGACTAGCGCACTATCAATTTTAAAACACTGTACTCATAGAACATTTGCTATGTAAGGCAGGACAGATTAAATTTAGCTTTTCAGGATATGTAGGATAACTAAGTATGCTTTCTTCCTGATTCATATTCTTTCTGAAATAGTCCATTTTCTCATTATAGAGAACCAAAATGGTTCCTTCTGATACAGCTCAAAGTTCTTTTGTTAAACAGACAAACTTGTCTCATAGTGTGTTAAGCAGTTTAACATTCTGGCACACAAGCATTGCTCTAAGGGGCGCATTTTTATGCTTACAAGTCCCAGTATTTTTAAATACAAGAATATTTTGACATTTGACCTTTCTACAAGAACCATTTAAAATGAAATAACTGTAAATCTCTTTCTTTTAATAAACCCGAAGTTTTAGTTTCCATGTTTTTGCAGTGTGGATATATAAAACACTGAAGAGGAAAGCAAAAGCATGTTCTTGGCTCTGTTAGGTGGAAAAATCATTCCAAAGAACACATGGAATCCTCTTCTTCAAAGAGAGAAATGTTAAAGTTATTTTGAACCAGATCCACCAGAAATACTCCAGCTGCTTTCTGTCACTTGAATGACACAAAACAGTCATTAAGCCAAGTTTATTGCTCCTCTGTGACACACCAGAAACAAGAAGAATCAATGTAATTGGGTGAACTCAGTCCATATTTTCAACTTGGAATAACTGAAGGTTATTCCTGATGATAAGCATAAAATGGCTCACTAGAATAAGTGGTGAATTCTGATCTGATGACATTTTAGTTATTTATGCTTATTTACTTTTCCAGTTACTTTCCCACAGATGTGACTATGGGCAGTTCAATACAGTAGGCAATCTAATATACAGGGCCAAATCTGAGCTATCTTTTAATTAATTTTACTTAAACTATGTAGGTGGCAGGTTTCAAATCCTGCAGCCCCCACAGCGTGCAAAAAGAACTCACAAATACACCATAGGTAATCTGCATATCTGCATAGCATAATCTGCTTCTATGTGTATACAGATGCATTAAGGGGCTCAGTTTTAGTATTCTATGTGAAAATTAGCTATTTATTAAGATTAGAGGTTAAGATTTTAAAACTGGATGCTTATGTTCAACGTTTTAGAAGGTTTTATTTTAATTTTGTTACCTTTGAGACAAGAAGTGAATTTTCAACTTATTAAAGAACATTATCCTCAATATTTTATTTAAATTAGTGAAAGCAGTTCCATCAGAAACATACAGAAATGCTGGAAAATAGCTTCAGACACCGACAAAACAAAGATCATGCTGCTTAGTGATAATGCATTTCCATCAGTGCATCACCATGTGTGGTCCTTTCCTGAACTATAGCTTAAGTTATCAAATGAAAATGCATTCATAAAGAATAATTGAAATTTCATGCAAATACTTCCTTTAAAATAGTATCATTAGACTACAGTAATTAAAAAAAAATACAGGCAAGAAGTTTTTAAAAACACAACTGTCAAGAAAAGTGAAATATTTGGATTTAAAACTCAAACATCAGGATATCTGGATAGACTCCACTGAAAGAAAATAACTTCTCAGAGAATGACTCCAGGGCAAATTCTTCCCATGAAACACTATGTTTGGCTAATTGTATTACTGAGTAGAGAAAAGAAGCACTCTAAATTTGTTTCATTTAGTATGTAAATCTTCTACATGTGTGAATGGGAAAAAAAATATTTCTCCTGTATGTAATAACCTGAATAATTCCTGCAATGTGGGTGCTATATTTAAGTGAGAGAGAACACAGCACTTGCTTTCTAACTAGTATATAATACAGAAGGTTAGCTAGCTAACAAGGATATGACAAAAGATACTGGTCATATGTAGAAGACTCCAGATTGTACTGTGAAAGCAGATAAAGATGTATGTACCAGTATTCCTTTATAGGTTTTAAAATGTAACGGTGCAGATGATGTGGAGTAATGCTTATTTGATCTTCAATTCAGAATGGAAAGCTGAAAGTGGTGCCATGAAGAGTAGGCAGAAATAAAAGGGGAAGTTAGGTTTCAGTCAGAAAAGTTAATTAGGAGAGTTAATGGAAGGTGGTAGAGAGGCTATTTTTTAACAGTGGAATATGTCTTGATTTCTTTATTGTATTTGAGTTAGACTTGCAATGCCAAAGGCCAAAATTTTTTTTAACTCTATTCTAACTCTACAACAAAGCAAAAAATAGAGAATAGAAAGGAATCTAAAAAAGGTAAATTTTTAAAATATAAGCTTCTACAATGCAATATTTATTTGTTTAATATTTTCTAATCAATTTTCTTGGAAAAAGTGTTTTATGAACATATCAAAATATGCTATAATGCAACCTGTTTGAAATTCATGATTTCAGGGCTTTGTACACAGTGTACACACACAGCCATTACACAAGGCTCTTTCAATAATTTCTATCTATGTGGAATACATAGAAAGAACTAAAACCATGTGGTATCAAAAGCCATATGTTGCCAACATACTTTATTTTTGATTTCTAGTATGTCAGAATCTCCATTACACCCAATAAGATGACTTAGACGCAAAAAGCTAAGTATGTCCCTAAGCAATCTACTAAAATTAACACAGTCAAGCTAAACTAACATTTGAAAGATGGCAATCAGAAAATTATTACTTACCATACACATTTAAGTTAAAATACTTCTTGGCGCTTCCAGCTATGTTTTCCACAATGCAGACATACCTGCCAGTATCTGTTATTTGGGAATTCAGAATCTAAAGGGAATTAAAAAAACCCAAACAACCAGTTGTTGATCTAATCTGTAAGACAATTTACTGTCAAAGAATCAAATAGAGAGAATTGAGCTCAACACTGTTTCAATAGTTTCATCCAATTTCATTCATTGATAGGAGGGGGAGTTCTTTAGAATACACCGTTTTCTTAAAACAAAACAAA